>JAMAFV010000006.1:143512-206465 GCA_023625935.1 Eurotiales sp. R13A2 | reverse complement strand
AACACACCCCCCCCCGGCGGCGGCCACCTTTCTGGGAGTGTCGCCTATTTTAAGAACCTCAGCGACTGCCTAGGTAATGAATTGCTTTCACAGAGACATATAATGGCCCTTCTCCACTCAAGTTTGTCACGGTTTAAAGACGCTTTGATTTGCGCAAAAGAATGCATTGTTGATATACATCAGGCTATTGCTTGATTACATTGCTGGCAATTTCCAAGAGTTTCATGGTTTCACGCCATGTTTCGGACAGCTATATGAAGACTGGCAACTGCCAGAGGGCGAGCTCCATCATCATTCCCAAAAGAACCCACTTTTTTGACAGATATCAAATAGACTTCGGCGTTTGAAAGCCACTATCGATATATTGCCTAATGGCAAATAAGAAGAAATCTGCAAAATCTACAAGCACGGGTACAAGCCACGATGTGGCGGAAGCCAGTGTCGAACCTATTGTCGAATCTATAAGCAATGATGTCGCTAAATCCAGCGTCCAAAAGAAGTATAATGAAGAGAAACAGAAGAACAAATTGACTGCGCGGTTCCTTCGGGACTATCCCGAGCCCGCAGAAGTTCAAGATCAAATTATTGACTTGAATGACTTGGACGACCCGCCAGACGATTTCAAGATCCCAATGTCGGAGAGAAATCCCACCATGCCCAACACTTTTGCTCTTGTGAAGTTTCATTTCTGGAACATCAACCACGGAAACATGTCGAGTGGAAAGGTCAGGTTACCAGCATTCAGGAAACTTTTCTATAACCAGGATGAACAGCACAGAATACAGAGTATGGATGACATCTGCGATTTGACACGGGATGCTGGGCCTAGGCTGCTCAAACCTGATGTTCTTCACAGGTTGGGTATAGCCCCGATTAGTCGCCATTACCCAGATGTTCCAACAGCCGAAGACCATGAAGAACAACGGACACGCCCTACACGGCCCAATCCTACCTCTAAGGAAAATGTCCATAATGTCCACGCAAACAGCGATGGATCAGATGCACTTGTCCAAGAAGAAATTCCTCCTAATCTTGACATTATTCGTGAAACTTTGGAAAAGCTATTGATCCGGTTGAGGTATAGGAACTTGGAGATTTTGACTACAAGTGGCCACATAGAGCAACCACATGCCCTGACCGGCAGTTCTCGCGGTAGCCACCAATGGCGTTACCAAGCAGAGAAACTGACATTATTTATCGACACAAATCATAATATTCGACGCGCAACCGAGGGCATGCAATATCTGAGTCACCAGCGTGGACCCATAGGAGATCGTGATGATCGTTCTAAGACGAGATTTGATTGCATTGCGATGGCTGGCAAGTTCCTGGGTGCCGGAATAACCAGATTCGATCAAGAAGAGCTCCACGGTATACAAGAGACGAGTGCTCATCAGATGCTAGTCAACGTGGTTCAATTCAATTGGACGTCAGCCCCAACTGAAAACTCCATAACAATGCGGACCTCTTTCCACCAATTTTGTCAAGGCCTTGCAGCGAACGACTTCAAAGACTTACTAAACAAGGTCACTCTTTTACGGCGACAGTTCAGTCATGGCTGGAAATTGTCGCATCAATGCGGGAAGAATCATGAACACGACACGTCAGAGGATAAAGCCACATTGGTCTGTCTTGAACATTCATACGACCCGCAGAAGTATGCCGGGCTCAACATGCAAGAAGTCCTACAATCAGCCTTGCCACAAGAAGTTGTGATTCCACCTAGAACCCCTGATGGTTATGAGGTTTGCAACGTCAACAGTTGTACGGAATATGTCGATCTGCAGGTCTTCACGAGAATGATGCCATTACGGTTAGCCGTCAGCTTGCCTGCAGGTGTATCCCCAAGCGATCATACGAGTAACGATATACGCATCAAAGTATTCAGTCACCAGGGCAAGGAGGAAATTGTCGTCTACCGCTGGTTGGGCGGTATTTACTCCGACACAGAAGTGGAGAGCGAACAAACCCATTATCGACTTTATTGGACAGACGCAGTGCTTGGGGAAAAGCCGACAAGAACTGTTTGCATGTATGATCCGTGTTGCGAAGAAGGAAAAGTCATTGAAGGTATTGCGCCTTCTCAGAAGGGGCCCATTCCAGATTGTTGGTGGGAAGGAAAATTTAAACCGGTGCTGTTCTATGAGCGAGTTCTTAACCCTGATCCACTGGATATTACACTGACTGCCGCTGTCCTTGGTGACATATACCATGCTATAAACAGTGGCCATTTAATATTGCAAGTTCATGAGCCGTGGAAACCGGATCCTCTTCCTGTTACGTCACCACGAGACAATGGAATTGGCCATGGAAACGAATCAGGCCCTAAAAACAAGGGTGCACATACAAGTGAAATTGTGTCAGTTGGCTCAGCTCATGTTAATGGTCGAAATATTGTTGCTGCGGCCGAAAGTACCCAACATTCCATAGATTCACCTCGTCAACTACCTTCTGCTCATTTTGATACGGGAATTTTTGGCCACTTGGATAACGGCAATCATATCACAACCGCGGATAATTCATTCAACACTGATAGTTGGGAAGACCTAGCTCTTGCAAGTCCTCAAGTATTAAACGGTATAATCGATGGCCACAATATATACAGATCTCAGCACGTTGAGGTAAATCTCCCAACATCGACGGTTCCACCAAGAGGACCTGCTGTTAATCTACCGACTAACAAGAATCACGGAGTTAATTTCATTAACCAATTTGGCCCTCCAATACCGAACCCCTACCAAATTACGAATAGCAGTGGGTTTGGTGGACCCCGGGACATGCCATTAGGAACACCTTATGCATCGAATATCGGCTCCCAGAACCCCGCAACAAAAGGAGTTGGCCGCAATGGGAACATTGACAACGGTGGTCTGAGTCAAGAATTCCGCTTTCCAAATTTTGTAGAGAACACAGGCTTTGACCCTCAAGCTCTGCCGACAAACTACTCTGGATCGCCTGCGTTTGCCACTCCTTCATATGCTAATGGACCTCAGCTTAGCAATGTTAGATACGTAACTACTTATGGACGACAGCAGCCTGACCATAGTCCTCCACATGTTTCGCCTACAACCCCGCGGAATTCTGGGGTTAACCAGGAACCCTCGGAATTTGATGCATCTGTGTGGTTGAGCATGTCCCTGCCTAATCAATATCCCTTGTTAGCGCCATCGTCTCGAGAAAGCCAGCCTACCCAGGGGCCTCAGAAGCGAGCAAATGATCCTGACTCGCCGCTGCGCTCAAATAAACGACAGCGAGGAATTCGGTGAGATTTCGTCGCCGACGATTCAAGGACGTGTCTTTCATTCTAATGCTTGGTGTCACCTGGATAACTATCATTATTACACAGGCCATTGATAAATCATTATGTATATAAAGATATATACACACCTATACATCTTTTCATATTAGAAATTATTTTCACGCATTGAATTTTTTTCGCCTATTTACATAGGCTCCTATATGTACTTGATAGTCTTTAGCAGGTAGTATTTTCTTTCTTAGCTGCCGCTATTTATATCGCAATTATTAATAAGTAAATCTGATTTAATACCTTGGTTGTTATATAACTTTATATGCTTTCAGACTGAATCTTAAACTAATAACTTAGTTACTATATTAACTACTTATATAAAGCCAAGACTACTGCTACTACTATCCATTAGTTTCCCTTCACGGTTTTGTCTGTGAAATTCCCAAACCGCCGTTTGCGTCCTGCACACTACACTTTGCAAGATTGGGTTACACTAGGGATCTGATATTTATAAATCGATAAAGGAGAACGCACTTTCTCCTGTTGGGATTTAACAGCATAGCCAAAGTTCACCATCTTTGATCGATGGAAAACTAATCCATGCCGCATCAGAATTGACAGACAAAATTAAACTCAATCAAATATGCTGCGTTTGGACCCCTCTCTTCCTGGTCAACTGATCAATTTTTTCCCCCACTGGAGCCCTTCATGACTCGAGAGGCTGTCGCTCAGTAGCTAATGAAACTAGTTGTTGGCAAAATCATAACGCCAACTCGGAGGGAGACAACCGTTAGTACGGAGATTGCTTATGAACTGGAAACGTGCCAGATACGGATTTGGGATCGTGGTGATGTTGTTGCCTAACTCGAGAAAACTGCCGTTGATATCACTGCTGTACTGTGGCCAGGTGGGAAGTCCGGCACTCGCGTTGTTGGGGCTTCCAGTTTTAGCAAAAGTAGTCCAGTATACCATCATTGTCTCCGACATTGAAACGTCTGCAGTGGATGGCCCTGGAGTTGTACCAAAAATCGGGTTAGGTCCCAGGTTTCCAAAAACAAAGTTTACCTCGGCGGTATGTGCTGCTATTGGCGAGTACGGTGATGTATATGTGAAGTAGTAAGCATATACTGGCTGCTGGTTGACACTGGCCTGTCTATCTATAGCCTCATAAGTTTGCTCGCGGATGATCAGATCTCCATCCAAATCAAAAGCCGACTGGGTCGCTTGCGCTTCTGTGCTATCGGGATAGAGACTTAGGAAGTCGAACACCCGGGGTCCAAATAGCACCGTTGCAGACTGACTCAATTGTGCCGGCGTGCTGTGAGATAATGCCCTCGGAAGAAAGAGATACTCCTCGTCTGCATTGAATCCAGCAAGGATGGGTACCTTCTGTGTCTTGCCTTGATTGAACGCCTCAGCAGGCACTATAGGTACAACATAGTCATCAATGCTTGGTGCAAACGCTGTAATGGCCGGGTCGGTACTGCTGTTCCACAACGCGGCATTGTTGACTACAACTGCCGGCAAAGCACGCAGGTCGGAGACAGATGAGACATTTAAGCTGTCCATGAAAGCCAATCCTTTGATTCTCGACTCAGCAAAGGTCTCAATTGATCCGTGTTCGCTATCCCAGTAAGCACCGCCCTCTAGAATTGCCTTATGGAATAGGCCAGTCGACAATGGGGACGCAAGCAGTAAGCCTACTGAGTGTGCGCCTGCTGACTCCCCGAAGATAGTCACGTTATCAGGATCGCCTCCAAAGGCGATAATATTCTCTTTCACCCATCTCAGTGCTGCAAGTTGGTCCTGTAGGCCAAAGTTTCCAGAGTTCGTCCCCTCCTCATCATCAAGCTCACTCAGTCCTAAGAATCCCAGCACCCCAAGCCGATAGTTAAAACTAACCAGGACAATGCCCTGCTGCGCAAGATTGGCACCATTGTAGTTTGGCTGATCTGACCCGCCAAATTGAAACCCACCACCATAGATCCAAACCATTACTGGTCGCCTCGCGCCCGTATCCTGCGCCGCGGTCCAGATATTCACCGTCAGACAGTCTTCGCTGATTGGCCCGAATTTGGGAGCCCCAATCTCTGACTGGAAACACCCTGCTCCAAATTCGGTTGCGTTGTACGGTTGGTACTGAATGCAGTGGCAGGCTGGGGTGGTGCCCAGCGCAGAGAACCTAAGGGTGGTGCGGCGAAGGGAATACCCAGAAAGCTGAGGATGGAGGTTTCTTCATTACGAGGCTGACCCTCGACGATACCGTTGCCGTTAGGAAGAACAACGATATTCGTAAGGGGGTTGCAGTACACGAAGGCTCTGAGAGCTACAAACAGAAATAAAAAGAGTAGTTGTTGCATGGCGTTTCTTCTTTCTATCAACACTGTACAAAAAGCTTTTACGCAGAATGAGAAGAAGCTGAATAAGAAGGCAGAGGCTCGTAAGACAATTGAACAAGCTGATACAATAAATGTGTTTATGCGGAGAGTCTGAGGCTATTTATATACAAAATTCAATCGGTAGGTAGTGCATGCTTCATAAACGGTCAAATCTCCCCGCCTTAGTTGACCTTGCTTAAACCTGATACCGTAAGTTACTGTAGATGCCTCTGGACGTTTAGGGACTGGAGACGCGAAATGACATACTTTACAGCTTTGGAATACGGCCACCAAACCTTCGAAGAGATTAAAAGTACGAATGTAATCTTTACGGAAGTTTTAATTAATTATATATTGGAGCGTTGCATTGTGCTACTGGATGTCTACTTGATTCGCTAGTCTGTCCCACCGTTGATGTCGCACAAAGTACTTCGACGATTATTTTAAAATTCAATTGATCTCATACACAAATTGTGCTTCGCCAACATTGGCCATGGGACGTTAGTGACCTGAGTGGCTTGCCCTTACGTTTAGGTGCAATGGATTCCTTTGCCTTTGCTCACAAGAGTACAATCTGTAGTAAAACGTGAAGTTTAAACTTAGTCAAGATGAATTGCGTGGAAGATTTTGGAGGACAGATCGAAAATCCAATAGAAAGTGCTTCAGTTGCGTTGATTAAAAATTACCTTCCTTCGTACATTGGATCTAAAAACTTGCATCAATATCTTCAGTCTAGCAACCTTTCAATATGAGACAATCCACAGCATGTGATCCTGCATTGTGTCGACACATTCAAGCATTCCCCGCAAATCATAAAGCTATGTTCCTCTTCACTATCAGTCATGACTGGATCCCGCATTTCTTATCTCTGCGGATTGAACAGAGAAATATTTGCGGGACGTTGAGGAGCCGGAGATATACTTGCGGTGGGGAAACGCCGGGGCTGCATTCATCCCATAAGCTCTGGACCGATTGCCTCCCGATGATCGTCTCCAGACACTCCTGACGTCTTCATCTGATCATCTGCGGAGTGGGAAAAGACAGGGATCTATGTGGCAGCCAATAAGACAATGCAAAGCATTCCGTTTCCCCACGGGGAGGCTGCAGTGGGAGAAGCCAGCAAAGCGGGACGGCGGGGCGAGTTTTAACAAAGGAAGAATAGCTGCAGGGCCGCACGGCAGCTCCGCCCTTATAATTGTGATGATTTTTAAATGAAAGAAGACTTACTGAGTTGACATTTGCTGCAGAAGCATTTCTGCAGCCAAAAGAAAGACCGTAGGCTAGCAACACTGAACCACGAACGCGGGCTTTCCCAGTAGGATCGATCATGATGGCGGCAATTGCGCAGGAAGCAAACCCTAACGATACAAATCCTCATACGGAGTCTTTAGTCGCTGAGAAGACCCTTGCCGAAACCGAACATGCAGAACAGACGGAGAATCTGATCTATGATATTAACGATGAAGAACCTGAATTCCATGCCCGGACCTGGATTGCGCTGCTAGCCATGTTCTTGCTGAATATGGTTCAAGTGTTGGCCCTGCAAGGGCCCCCAGCCACGGTGAGTGATCGCGCGATCTACATGGATGGCAAGCATAGAAAGCAAGTGTACTAAGTTGCAATCAACCGATTCAGCTGAGCTACATAGCGGAGGATCTGAACAACACCGCAGACCTGGGTGCCGAACGCCCTGTCTCTTGTGCAGGCGGTTTTGGCACCAGTCATCGCATCGGCATCGGACACATTTCAAGCGCGAAAGATGCTTCTAGTCAGCTTCTCGACAATCTCTTTTATTGGCGCTGCGATCGCACCGGGCTCGACCAGCATTTACAGGCTGATAGTCGCCCAGATCCTGATTGGATTCGGGTTTGCGACTGTTCCACTGGCATATACGGTGCCTAGCGAGATCTTACCAAGGAAGTGGAGGCCGAGTAAGTTTGGAATGTATCACTGAGCCCGGAGGAACACAACTGATTCTTCTTTTTCCTGATCTAAAGTGGCACAAGCCTGTATGAATATTGCCGCATCTGTCGGCGCTATTGTTGGGCCCCTAATCATTGGTGCTTTGACTAAACAAAATGCGCATACTGGGTGGCGTTATTTCTTCGTTAGTAACTTGCAGAGAGATTACGAAGCCCTGGCTGACCTCTCACTAGTGGATACAAATGTCTTTATGGGGACTTACGGCGGTTTGCATTCTTATCGGATACCGGCCGCCAAAAAGACATACCAGGCTAGATCATCTCTCCTTGGGCCAGAAGCTGACACGACTAGATCTGCCTGGAGTTGGTCTACTCACGGTTGGGCTGACATTATTCCTAGTCGCATTGAACCTGGGTGGTGGTATCTACACATGGACTGCGGCACCCGTTCTGGTCACTTTGATCATTGGACTAGTGGTACTCGTTCTGTTTGGCCTGTATGAGTGGAAAGGAACCGAAGCAGGCATTCTCAGCCATGAACTCTTCCGCGGCGGAAAAGAGAAGGGAAGAACATTTACTCTATGTGTGGTGCTCATTTTCATCGAGGGGATCCTACTTTTCTCCTACGTCCTGTTTTATCCCGTCTTGTAAGGGCTTCCCCAGTCTCCGTGGTCACAGTCACTTGAAGCGAAGACTAACTTTATTTCTCCCACAGGACTTCTTCCCTCTTTGAAACAGATCCGTTTCTGGAAACAGCCAGAGATGTACCATTTTGGCTTGCATGTGCATTCAGTACGGTCGTGTATGGCTATGCGAGCACAAAATTGAGAACAATTCGGTTACCGTTATTTGCCGGATTCCTTATTTTTACAGGGGGAATTATCGGACTCTCCACTATTCAGCTCTCAGATAACACCTCTGCCATTGTCTTTGCAGGTCTTGCGGGCATTGGCTTCGGTGCACCACTGATCTTAATCATAGCCGGCGTGCAACTGTCCACACCCCACGATTTTATCGCGACAGCCACAGCGGTGACTACAAGTGCAAGAGCAGTGGCTGCAACAGTTTTCACTGCAATTTATTCCGCAGCCTTGAGGACGCGCCTGAGCGAGTACTTACCAAGCTATATAGCGGCGGCAGCAACCGGTGCTGGGTTACCGACAACATCCATCGGGCCTTTTATCGAAGCGTTGTCCAACTCGAATACCACCGCGCTTGATAGTATTCCTGGCATTACTCCCGCTATCGTGAATGCTGGTACGACTGCTTTGAAGCAGGCATATGCAGATGCTCTCCGAGTCGTTTTTATCATCGCCGCCCCCTTTGGCGCGCTAGCTTGTATTATCTGTTACTTTTTAGGTGATATGAAAAAGGCTATGACCTACCGTGTGGATGCTCCGGTTGAGGATCTTCATGCAAAAGGCCATCATCACGGTGAAAGCGCCTGAAGGGGGTTTTCGTTGGTACCATAAACATATACAGGATGGTTAAGGCTCAAGAGAAAATGGGTTCTGTGACTTCAGATTTGGTAAGATATGAGCAAGTTTTACGTTGATGAATTCGGTTGTAAACTTTTAGTGTATTGTGGTATGGATAAAACTATCGCAGTGAATTATATCGTAAGATTTTGGAGCAGCACTCTATAAAGAATGTAAAATGGTATATTATAATTTAACTTAAAACAGTTAACTATTTTGGTAATAAATGAGAGCCTTTTATTTCAGCTACAAATAGTATTAATTATCTATATGTATATACATAAATATTGACTGTTGTTTTCACCTAAAATATAATACATATACAAGACTGGAAGACTATTAATATATAAATCAGAGATGTTTTCTTGCTCGCGATTTACTTTATTGATATACGCGAAATCGAGAAGTTTTACATAGAGTGAAATACATGGAGTTATTCAACCTGCCACAATACTGCACTAGGATACATGCCGCCGAGGGCGACCAGCGAAATTAACGCCTCAACACTAGGATAGTAAACTCATAGCCCTGTGTCAGAAGGACCAAATGTGACGTTCTGAATCGTGCACCCCGTGGTCGGATATTTCTCTGCCAAAGTCCCACTTAGCAATGCATCCAGCCAGGCATAAGAGCGGGCGTCTCCGTTGGAAAACTCGTCCACATGGCCGCCGATTGTATTCCGCTGGTAGAGTATATTGACTCCAAGCGAGCATGACCGCTGAACATAGGCATCTGTCTGATTCACAGGAGTAATCTCGTCATGAATTGCCTTGTATATGAACAGGGGTACCTGCGGCACGCCATGATACGTCATAATGGTGTTGTGCTGCAATGCATATTTAATCAAGGGAGCCTGCATGATCGCACTCCCATTGACAAAGTAATCATACATGTTTTGCCCGGAAAACACCTCGTGTCCCTGGTCGTACGACATGTTACGAATGGACAGGAATCCCGTCTTGTTGTATGGGCCAGATGTCTTGAGCTGGCTGAGGAGATAGTTCCACGCCTCTTCATACTGGATCGTTACACCGATCAACCCGGCAATGGCATGGCTAGCCCAAATGGTGCCACCGACAGTATCGAAGACATAAGTTGTATTAGGCACCAGGCCTCCCAAAGCAGCGCCCGTGATGTTTAACTCTGGGGCATATTGCTCCTGGAATTCCAACGCCCATTCTGATGCAATAGAACCGCCAGAATAGCCCCAAAGTGCAAAGCCGGAATCAGGCGCTATTCCAAGATTTGAGGACCGAATTGCCCTGATAGAGTCTAGAACGGCGTGGGCTTCCTCAATGCCGGCTACATTGGCTGGCAGCGGTCCTTCGAAATCAGGCACATTGACAAACCATCCGTACCCGAGAGAGTTGCTGATTTCTGGCAGGGGGTTGGAGTAGAGCCAGTAGCTCGGACTGGAGTCCACGTCGACTGAGTTGTAAGGGAATTGGTAGGCTACAAGTGCGCTACCAAGGCCGCTTGTCGAAGTCATTGGCTCTGAGGGAACGAAGAGCGTGGTTACAGACCAGGATGGCCTGTACAGGCTGTCTGTAGTACGGTAGACAATGTTATAGGCAGCCGAGCAGTTACTTCCCATAACAGTAGTGAGATTCCCAGGAGCGCTGCGGATTCTCAGGATTGTTCCCGGGGCAGTATATTCGTATCCCACTGGTGAAGTGTAGAACGGGTCTTGGCTGGGTGGTATCGGTGTAGAAGATTGATACAGATGAGAAATGATAGAGTCGCTGCCTATTTGGAGGGCAGCAGATGCTCTAACCAAGAGGGCCAGCGCAAGTGAGTTGATCCAAGAATACATCGTAGTAGGAATGTAGCACTTCAGGTGAATGGAAACTGTATGAGATATCAATGTAGGTAGTAGATTGATTGAATGATAAACAAAGAGAGAGAGAGAAACCGTCAATTTAAGCAAATTAGCACCGTACCTGTAGTAGCAGGCGATGCTAGCTAGCGACCGAAATTAATCTGCAAGATTGGCATCCTCGAAGAAATGAATGACTCGACTAAATCCTGCAGGCGCGTGCGGGGTTGGTTGGGATTGGTGGTTGATGAGGAAAGTCTCTAGTGAATGCAAATTCCTGCCTTTCACAAGTGTGACCGAGTCACTCAATCCATGCTACAGCTTCTATTTAATCATGCTATCCTGCTGCAACTGTCCAACCAGCACTCGGTAGATTCTAGCAAATTTGCATATACAAACGAACTTAAAAAAAGGCAAAGCATCGATTGATTTCATCTGCATGTGGTATATACAAACATGATATGATTTTTCTAGATCGTATCCATAGCCCTAGAATTCGGGTGGTATAACCACATGGCCGCCGTAGCACAGAAACATCGTGGGGGATGCATAGCATACATGTATTCATGAAGGCTCACGAACCGCTAGTAAACTCAGTACCTCGATCTTGTCCCGCCAGGCAAGCTTCCTTTCGAGTTGAGCCATGCATCAATGGTGGCACGCATCGGGGAAATGATGCTTCTAGATTGCTCATGTCTACTGCATGCATACAGGGGAAATCATTGTCCGAGCTATTTGCCGGTTTGTTGAAAACCAATAGATTTATCGCCTCGGTGGGTATTGTACACGCTATATCTTAGGGAGGGCTTGAGGCTGGTATATCCGGTACCCCCTCGTTTGGTTGGTCCTGGATATGTAGCTGCATTAGCCAAATGCATTTCAAGACTTTTGCTTGGCCCTTTCATGTGAAATCATTGGTCATTGTGCAAGGATTGACCAAGAAATAATTTAATAGGCTGCTATAGAGAACCGCTTCGAGCGGCTTTGGTCCGCGGGTAATTTTGATGCATTAGCGCTACAGGGGCCCCCAACACCAGATGACCAGAAAGTCGTATTTCCAGGTACCATCTGCGTAGCGGAGCTACAGTGAGATGCATATGTACATAGAATGACCTTTTAGGCAAAAGAAACCAATTTCTAAAGACCAGTAGAGGTATTGAGAAGATTTGGAAGTAGACAAAAACAGAAGCTCATGATAGTAATTGCTTCGCATTTCCCATGAGCACCTTTTCCCTCTCATCTTCAGTCCACAGGCTTTTCATCTCCGTCTCCATTCTGTCCGCCAATCGCAAGACAGCACTTTCAGGAGTGAACGGATAGTCACTACCGTACAAAATCCTGTCCGTTTTGACGTACAGCAGCAGTTCGCGCACTTGATCTGGAAAAGCAAATCCAGCCATATCAAAGTAAAATTGTCTCGCAAAAGTGTCCTTGACCAGCCCACTCGTCAAATCATGGCCTTTTCCGATAAGAGAGCCAAAAGAAGTGAAGCGCTCAATCAAAGGGAGAAGCGCGCCGCCTGCGTGCGGTATGATGAACGTGATATCGGGACAGCGAGCAATGGTGCCAGACATGAATAGATTGATAAGTGCTCTGGCAGTATCGAACAGGAATTCAAACACTGGACTCGGGAACTGGCTCAATGGAGTTGCTGTTACCTGCTCCGCCTCTACACCTGTGTCTTTGCATGTTTGTAGCATGCATGGTGTGGTCGGGTGAATAAAGACCTTTGCATGTCGACGATTAAATTCGTCGAAGACGGCATCAAAGCGAGAATCACCAAGATAAACCCCATGGTGGTTGGTTTCAAGTACAACACCATCAGCATGGAGAGCATCAAATAAATGCGGAATCTCTGCGAGGCTACCCTCGACATCTGGCAAGGGTAAAGACGCCCAGAATCCCAGACGAGATGGATGTTGAGATACGAGCGATGCAACATAGTCGTTGCACGCACGCGTAAGGCTACGTGCGAATTGCTTGTCCCCATTAACTAAGGAGGTGCCAGGAGAGCTAATGGAAAGGATGGACTTGCTGATGTTCAGCTTGTCCATAAGACCAAGATGAGCTTCGATGCTCCATTCCTTGACTTGGTTAGCGCAGAAAAGAGAGCGTGGATATGCGAGTATTACTGGTACTTTTGGCATCCCGTCGGGTTGCGCATGACCGTTTTCAATGCATGCCTCGCGATAAAATGGTGGTAGGACGTGCGCGTGAGTGTCGATTCGCTCTGCAAATGGCATTATTCTGGATACCCTAGGGTGATGCCAAGTATGTTGCGGAAGCCTACTTTAACGTCTTTTGATGTCGGTACACTCTTTGGGTTTGTATACAAAAGTCAATCATACGATAAGAAGTAGGTAAACCACTAGGATAATGATGCCATGGTCGTGAATATCCGAGGCATCCGGTCTAGCCACGCCATAACAGTTACTAGTCGCCCGCAAACGACTTGTTCGGGGAGGTAAAGTACAAAACTCTGCTTCTCGGTTCCACCCCGTCCCGCAGGCAATGCTCGGCGGGACGTTTATAATCTTGTTGGCATAATGCCCCGATCGGAGGATCAGCATGGAAAAGGTTCCACCGAGTGGCTAAGGACAAATGTCGCTTCGCATCCGACTTTCTGTAGAGACGCACCTCAACCCACAGAATGTTCCTAGCAGAGCCACCATCCGGCTGTCGAGAGAAATCCGGTGGCTACCACATGACAATAGTGAGACCTGTTATGGAGGAAGACACAGAAAGCGACTCCATTTTCTGGCTAATCTACCAGTGATCGAGTCGCGTCATATATAACACTAGAGCATATAAAGAATTTATAATGCTGCTCTATTAAATCCATATTAGCCCTCAGCTGTAGTAAATCTTAACTTCCTTGTGAGAGACTGGTCCACATCTAAGTGCCGGCAACAAGTGAATATAGTCTTACGTTTCTTAGCTGGTTGATTAGGGGCACAATGGAGTTGCAAGTGCATACGCACAAACCTAGATTCTGTCATAATGGATATGCTGCTAGATATTCGACATTGCGTAAGGCAGGGGGTTAGATGGTCTTCAGTATCACAAGTCTTTCCATTTCATGTAAAACCAATATCGCCTCCGGTCAGGTACGAAACGAGTGCTTCCGCTGCTCTCGTAAGGTCATCTTTTGAAGAGCAAGAAGCAAATACAAACCGATCAGGGCGAAGAATTGTGTATTTATTCCCTTTCAGCTCTTTTCCGAGACGAAAAGGGTCATAGTACTTCGGTTCTGGTCGGCCTCGGCATAGATCTGATTGCGCAAACTCGTCTGCGGCGGCAATGGTGTACAATTGGAGCGACAGGTCGTATTTGAAAGGCTGGGTCGTTTCTCGTGTTTCTCGTTCGCAGATATATGTAATCTCTTTCTCATGGATATACGACTGAGAGATCTTCTCTATATCACTAAGATCATGGCTGGCAGTAGCCATCTCCCCCGAATCTTGAAGGTAGACCAGGAGTTGAAACAATCCTTTCTTCGCGCCGAAAATCACATCGTCCGTGAAAAAGATCTCACCGGAAGACTTACAATAAACTTGAGGAACACATAGTCCTCCGCTAAGCGAAGGGATAAATGGCATTCCTTCAGAGTATTGATATCGAATTAGACCTTCTTGACGTTGACCCAGACGCAGTCGGTGCCTCCATGAAGGTACTAGCTGCTGAATCCACAGCGACCAGTCGCGAATCAATATTTTGATAGGATTGCTCTCGGTAACTAATTCGCCATTTGTAATTGTTGCTGCTAATGATTTTTCAAGCTGCTGCTTGCGTTCGAGATACCACGCCTTTAGAACACTGTCATGTGAAATGGTCTTGTCTGTGGTAGAGGACTGGCAGAGGAAGGCTAATCGCCAGGCAAGGGCTGAAGCGTCACGGAATCCAGAGGCAATTCCCTGACCACCAACTGCGCAAGAAACATGTTAATGGGATCCTCTCCAATTATAGCATTCGTATATGTCGTACTCACAGGGTGGGAATACGTGTGCAGCATCTCCACAGAGAATGACACGGCCCTCTGACCACTTGTTGCAACTTTTTGCGGAGAACATAAATGGCCTTGATCGCAATGTTTTGATACAATCTTCGGGATACTGAACGTCATTCCTAAGTCTACAAGCAAGAGTCGTTAGGCACTTCCAAAATGTTAAAATAGTGGCAAGACAGGAAAACTATACCCATAACGAGTACCCGGATGTGTGATATAGGGAAACACGACTTTCTTTATCATCTCTGGTTTTGACATTTCGTGGCCGTCCTCGCCCTGAAGAATGACGAATTCAAATCTCCATAGACGGTCGGCTTGAAGTCCAAAGTGACCACATACTGCTGGTCGACTTGGATTGCACAAGAAGCGGAAGTTGCTCGGGAAGAACAGGTTATACACATCCTCTGGAGAGTATCCTAGTGACCAGAGAGGAAACTCTGGATGTGTGTCTTTATTGGGCAAAGAAATCTGCCAATTGAGTGCAACCCATGTCTCTTCATAGAAAGAACTTATAAAACCCAGTCAGTAGAGGTCGACCAAAACACGCCAGGTCTATAACTTTTCTCCCCAAGTAGGAATAAAGCTTACTTGTGCGCTCGTTCCATCTGGACACCTTTTGGTTCAAGATACTTCTTTCGAGTATAACCAGTTTTTCCGTCGGCACCAACAAAGAATCGTGACCGAATTCGACATATGCTGCCTTGCGAATCTGCGAACTCACAGTATGTCCAGTCCTCATCTTCGGAGAGTCCAAGTACCCTGCACCCCGATCTTAGCTCGCAAAACGTGTTTTCTGCAACCTTATCTCGTATTGATTTCTCTAAAGCTGGTTGATTATGGCAGATGAATCCAACATGTCCCGTACCACCTTCTGTCTATTCACTCTCGTCATGCACGGTTCAAGAAAAGAAATACGGAAAACTTTGGGAGGACAAGAGGCAAATTCTTACCGTGCCGTAATCAAATTCCAAGAATGGTTTTCGACTTAGATCAGGTACTGTTCCCCCGACAAACTTGAAAAGGTTCATAGCTGGCAAATGATATAATGAGACAAGTGCACTGCAGAATCGCACCGGGAAAGATCTATCAATTCCTTACATTTTCCAATCACTGAGTAAATACTCTCATATATCCCCAGTCCCTGTAGAAGTCGAATCCCATCTTCGTCCAAAGCAATGCCCCGTGGATCTGTCGTTATATCGGCTTCTTTTTCCAGTACCACGTTTCGGATCGACATTTGACCTAGGTAAGCTGATAGCATGGCACCAGTTGGGCCACAGCCACAAATTACCACGTCAGTCGTCTCATACTGCGTTGAGTCTACCATGGCGATGTTGGGGTGTTTCATGGGATTAGAAGCGATGCGACATTGGAATGAGGGAGCTCGTGATTATTTCCTTTTATTTGGGTATAGCTTTGTTCTATGACAGTCCATGATAGTAGTCACGGGAATACGAATTGGACCGAGAATATCGGATATAACTAGCGGGACATTGTAGGTGCTTGTGCATCAAAGTCTTGTTCACTTTATCGAATTATGCCGTATGCTGATCTTCCTTACATACCCCGATTTTCCCCCGCGTTGGTGCGTTGGCCGGCGGGACCATTTCATTGTATGCGTGGGGCTCTCCTGTAGTTCCCACACATGACATACACGTATTGATTGATAATCCCCACAGCCTGTGTTCATAGGGAGTACTCCAGGCGCCGGATACTCGGAGATTCCACATTCCCCACGCTGGACACTTAGCATAATCCCTCGAAAATAGTGGTGGGACGGTTTATGTTCGGATATACATACATCTTGTTCCCTGTATGCAGAGATATGCTCTATTACGTCGTTGGTGGAGCGCAATCATGGGCTCCTAATAACGGAAGTCTTTTGAGTACTTCTAAATAAATCGATAACGATGGACAAAACTTGATACTCAATTCAATATCTTACTAGTCAGCCAGGTTTAAACTTCACCCATCAAAATGGTATGAAAAAAAGATCTTTGCCGTCGTTAGAACTTAGAATTGTACTAAATCGTAGATATAGGCAACATCTAGTGTTCAGCCGAATCGCGGTGCATCTGTTCCAGACAGCATCGCTGTCGGAGATGAAAAGCAAGCCTTGGCCGAATGGCAAAAACAACATGGTATCGAGAAGGAGAGACAAATCCGTCTGGTAAAAATCGCCCATATGAGATACCAACATCCCGATCTTGAAAAAATTACAACCTTCCTTCACGGTGCGTGGGAGTCGCTGCTGGCAGTGTGCATACACGGTGTAGATATGCTGACAATCTGCAGACTTTGGAATGGAAATTGCTCAAAGGACTGATGATGAGATCTGGTTTCGCGGATATGGTAGCGATCAGTACGTCTATTATGCCCGCCGGGGGCCAAAACAGTTTCTTGGTAGCACTTTTCAGGTAGAGACATACAATGACTTGGAGAGGTCAGTCTGTCGAGTCCGCAATTCTAAAACCACAATAGTACAAAGCTGACTTCAACCAAGAGCTGCCCAGCTTCCAAATGCTGGAGAGATTCGGGAAATGACGGACGCTCCTGGTGGAGGATTTATGCTTACCTTGATTGATCCCGAGGGTTTTCCTTTCAATCTCATGTTTGGTCAGGTGCCAGCAGAACCTCACAAATATCCAGAAAAACTTATTGTCAACTACGAAGATGAGAAGCAGCGGATTTTAAAGTTTCAGCGTTTCACGGATGGTCCAGCCGCAGTACACAAGGTATTTTGTCACTCTCCCACTAGCATTAGGTAAAGGCACTGAATATTTGCTAAATCTATTTACGAACAACAGCTTGGCCACGTCGGTTTTTGTGTTCAGAAATTTGACGAGATGGTCGGTTTCTACACTAGAAATTTCAATCTTGCTCCTACCGATTTCATTTACATCAAAACAGAAAATGGCGAGAGAAAAAATGTTGGTCTATTTGCGCACATTGACCTTGGCGAGAAGTTGGTGGATCACCATTCCTTCTTCCTGACTGTCAGCCCTTCAGTTCATGTTCATCACTGCTCATTCGAAGTGCACGATTATGATACCCAGCACCTGGGTCATCAATGGCTGGCGAAGAAGGGTTACGAGTCAGTTTGGGGAATAGGCCGTCATATCCTGGGTTCGCAGATCTTTGACTACTGGTGGGATACCACTGGGTTTATGGTCGAGCACTACGCCGATGGAGATTTGGTCAATGACAAGACTCCAATCGGGTACGATGTTCCGGGTCCTCAGGGGCCGATGGTTTGGGGCCCAGAGATGCCCAGTGTGTTTATGCTTTGAGTCTATGATCAATTGGCAATTGAAATAATATTCTTCTTATAAAATGATCAAACTTTTTAATTGGTTATCAGCAGATAATCGTACTAGATGTCATCGAATGGCTGAAAACTAAGCCTTGTAAACGATAAGGTTTGCACGAAACGTAAAGCTTAAAAATACTTAGTCGACCGAGCAGAATCTATACTTCAGTATTCTTAGTTTTCTATTTTCTAATAAATACAATTTTGTGAATCATTAAATTAAAAGGATTAGACATTCTCATAGCGGACCTTGTTCACCAAAGTCCCGATTTTCTCAATCTCAACCGAAATCTCATCGCCATCTTTGAGGACATGCCGCGGTTGACGGAAATAGCCAATTCCAGCAGGTGTACCAGTCAAAAAGATTGTGCCGGCTTCCAACGTTGTTCCCTGGGAGAGGTAAGATATTTGTTTCCTGATATTGAAAATCATGTTCTTAGTATGGCCGTCCTGAACGGTAGTACCATTGTGGATTGCCTTAATAGATAGGGCTTGAGGGTCAGGGATGATAGAAGGAGCGACCAGGACAGGACCTATAAATCAGTCCGTTAGCGTTGACAGTCTTAACCTTATCATGATATGTATGAACAGTGGCAAACTCACCTATGGGACAGCTGCCATCAAGACCCTTAGAAAAAGACCATTGCGGAGTAAGCAATTGAAGTGTACGGGCCGACACATCGTTGGATGCTGTATAGCCCAAAACATAATCCAGAGCTTCTTCTTCACTAATGTTCTTTCCTGTTTTGCCGATAACTAAGCATAGTTCGGCTTCATAGTCGCTCGTCTCGTCCTGGGCGCATTTAGGTACATTGATTGCTGCCGGGTAGGGACCAGCGAGTGCTGCTCGTGGCTTTGTGAAGAGAATCGGGACTTTGGGAATAGGTAGGTTTGCTTCCTTTTGTGCAATTACAAAGTTAGTAAATGAGAAAGAAAATGTCGGCCTGAAACGTCGATTAGAATACGCATGTGAGGATTACCTTTGCGTGATCTGTATAATTCAAGCCTAGGCATCGAATATAGCTGCACTGATCCTTGGACACTGGGGAGAGTATCTAAGTCCAGTCAGTCTTGTTGTAAAATCTGGTTAATATGGCTCTGGAAACACACTTGCTTTACATGCAGGATTTCTTCAGTCACCCTGCCATCGAATATAGTCCCATCAATGACGTACACGGCAATTTCCTTACCATCGACACTGTCTCGACCGACGTCGCGAGATGTATCAACCAGCTGGCCAAGGTGCTCCTGGCTATCCTCGACAGCGATAAATCGGACCAAGTGTGTCCAGTGAGGCATTGTAACAGGCAATACTATGATAGAGCAGGAACAGAATACTGTAAAAGAGCGAGTATACAGCAATCCAATTCACGGCGGTCGTAGATGGCCAATTTATTTTAGAATATAGATCTTCCTTTAAATTTGAGTCTGGGCCCTTTTCTTTTACTATTATGTACTGTTTATTGAGTGTGTCGTTTAAATCTCTAACCGACAGGTAAGTTGGTGCATCCGTCTTTCCACACATCTCTTCCGGCTTGCGGGACGGCGGGACGGCGGGACAGTGTGAAACCCCAAATCCTGTTTTACGTTTGCTTTTGCGTGTCCAGTATTTTCAGGAAAATATTGAGACTGTCTTCAAAAACGCGCACGTTCTCATACAGTAGCTGATTGTTCGGTGTATCCTCTTCAGAGTGGATTTCTCACCGGGCGGATGTTCTGTTTTCAACGGCGTGACAAGAAACAGATTCATAAAAAAGACGAAACGATATATACGTGTTAGAAAAGTAATTTTGCAGAGTAATCAATTTATACAAAGGGAACTCAGCACTATGCTTGTGTGCAAGACATTTATATAGTATAATTAGAAACAACCAACTGACTGGCTTTCTAATCAGGACTTTGCATAAACTCGAGAGTAACAGACGGCGAGGACGTAGAGTGCGGAATCTGCCTATAGGCAAGGCCTAAGGTAATCAATCCTGTAGCCACTGGAAAGTTAGGACCAGAGCTGGGCCCAGGTCGCCCGCAGATGACATGTGTACTATGTATTACATGTATATTGTATATTGGCACACGGGTTGGTTGGATCTGAATTGGTGTGGGGCTACTTACCCCAGCTTCAACTCCCGCCTCTTTCTTTCCCCAACCTACGACGACGATGCTGCAGTTCGCAATGATTGGTTAGTGAAGGAATGAGATGGCACTATAAATCTCACATTATGCTGTGTTTTTCGACGAATCATGGTCAACAGAAGGTCGACTCGGAAGGATAGAGTGTGCTCGTGGTGTGCGCAGTCGTTTTCCAAAGATGAGCATCTCGCGCGGCATATCCGCAGCCACACCAAGGAAAAGCCCTTTACTTGCCCAACATGTGGCAAGTCTTTTTCGCGCCAGTAGGTTTATACTATTTCTCAGTTACTAAAATTGTGCCTGCCAGAACTCGGCTAATATATCAATACAGCGATTCAGTCTTGCGACACTCAAGATCGCATCTAGAAGCGGAACAGCAACAGCAAGAGCCATCGCGGTCGCAAGAGAATGCAGTTCAGGAGGATCTGTCCAATCCTCCAAATTATTCCCTGGTGTCGGAGTGTTCCAAGTCTCATTCAAATGCCGGCCTTTCAACTTCCTCGTTAGGTCAGTCGTCGCCGTCAGCGCGCAGTTTCGGAGTCAATAATCCCTTGTCATACGACTACTCAACGCTCGGCCTCGGAGCTATGTCTAGTTCGGTCGGGACAGGTCTACCTCGGTTGATAGACGAAAGCGATCCAAGAGACGTAACGGCCGATTCTAATAACCTGGAACTATCACGAGTAGCCGACATTGGTGGCGCAAATTCTTGGGTGATTAGCCCTAATCAGCAACTTCCGGGGTGGGTCGTAGATGATGATTTTGATCTTAGTGTCCTCACTGAAGGAATTCCATCTTCTGGGATCCCTTTAGATTCAATGGACTGGTCAGGTCATCGTATAGAGAGCAACAATAACAAAATGTTGTTGTGCAGAGTTCCACGGACATCATTGCTGAGCACAAAGAAGAAAACATCAAGAGAAGATGGTTCACATATTTGAGAACAGAGACGAGCGGACAAGTCACTCCCGATGTGACCGATGAGTCCACCAATGTTGATGAGCGATACAGGGAAAACTTGTCCCGAGAATTCCAGCAACAATACAAACATAGTGAACCACTCCCATCTACGGATTTTTTGAATCTATGTATTCAAATGTATTTTACGAGATTCCATCCCAGATTCCCTATCGTGCATGCTCCGACATTTAGACCATCGGCAAAACGATCTTTACTGCTGATATCCATATGTTCTGTGGGAAGCCTCTTTCTCGGATCTTCATTTGCGGTTGCACAGGGCGTCCGATTATTTGAAAGATTAAACAAACTAATACTGGCATCGGTATTTCTTTTCTAGTCTTTCTGGCTACATTCTATGAGTATATTTTAATGACACTGACCTTGGCAGTGGGAGTTGTATTTCGTCCGAGGAGCACCGGATGCTTTGGCAATGACCCAAGCCGCTTTGATAGGACAAACGTTTGCTATGCTTTCAGGAGTAAGTCTGTCTAAACATTGCGTCAAAATAGTTATTGATTCCATGGCAGAATCCCAGGCATCTAGTCCTTGTTCAAACATTCCATGGGACCCTTATTGCAGTAAGTAAAGTCAGATCTGTATGATAATTCCATCAAAATGAAAACTGCTAATGAAGGAAAATAGTGGGCTCGGAGATTGAACATTTTTCGCCAAATGCCTGTTAATGATGGCCATACGGGTCTTGGGGCACCAGATGTGGAAGTGTCCTGGAGACGATGGATACAGAGTGAGGAGAAAAGACGGTTCGTATACCTTTAAGCATAATTTAGCTTTCAGGGGGTATTAATGATTCAACGATCCAGAGTTGCGATCGGTCTCCGAATTCATGATGCTGAACTTGCCGAGTTGTTCATGACCGAGCCTTTTCTGCAGAGTTCGGCTTCGAAAACATCAAATATTGCGTCGGATGACCTCTGGAATGCACCAACTTCCAGTGCTTGGGCACATGCCTTGGAGGAAAGTAGCCACCAAAACCCCATAAGCACCGATTTCAGATCGGCAAATTTTGCTCGCCAGTCAACGGCCGAGGAAAATATCGTTGAATCACATTCATACCCTATGTTCGCCTTATATGCTTCTCTCGAAGGAAAAGTCTCTCAAATTATGGAGACATCCTCTACGGGACAATCTTTTAAAGAGAAATCAGACGTAATAACGTCATATTTAATATCGCTCTATAATGACCGCCTGCGTCACGTTCAGTTGGACAGTTTTAGTCTCAAAGCCCTCTGGCATTCAGTCTTCGTGACAATGTATTGCAACATGGATAAAATCGAATGCGCTCTTGGACGTGAAGGATTTGAGATGGCAGAAGAAAATCACGAATACGCTACTGTTTGGGCTTCTTCGATGAATGCCCACCGTTGTGCGATTCATGCGGCCTTGATTCTGCGACATCTTCAGCTGATGCCGATTGGACAAGAACCGGCTATTCATGTTCCACGATTGCTCTACCGTGCTTCGTTGGTTTGGTATGCCTATACACGGTTTGGCCGAGACGACGATCGTCATGGATCTTCTTCTGCAATTGATCTAGATTTCCCTGAGCTCGTCTATACTGGGATCGATGGAGCACGTGTATTATTTGTCGCCAATGGGTTTAAAAAGGCTCGTCCCACAACGCCGGAATCGAGCACATTGTTCCATCTAATTGATCTCCTGGCTCGGCTGGGTCATTGGGGTATTAGCCAGAGAATGGCGTCATTATTCTCCGTCTTGATCCATGAATCATAATTTCGAAAGAACTCTTGATTATGTGGTGACTTAGAAGCTTTTCATGTTAAGTCGAAGACGCATTTAGCCTCATTCCTAGGACGAGGCCAAATAACCCTAAGAAGCCGATGGTTCAGGCTGCTCAGACTAGGCGATACCATTTAGTTAGCCTATGGTAAGAGCCGCATTAGGCAGTTATCACTTATTCTCAAAAGCGTTTAATATGCCAGCTCTTTAGAGCATTCGGCTGACTGATGTACAATATATTTACCAAAAGCAGGCACAAAAGAAGTATCAGGAAGACTGCTAAGTAAAAGGGGTCCACTTCTAGAAGAAGAGATGGATAGCATGAGAGCTCGTTTGGATACAAGTGTCTCTTCTTAAGCCTGCACAATCAATATCACAGATTGCCGTAGACTAGATTCTTTGAAATCCATTGTTTAAGAAAAAGAAAACATTACATTGTAAGATTATAGTGCACAGACTTTTAACACATACCTCGTATCACTCGCCAATACGAGGAGCTGAGGAGGCTTAGCGGGAATGTCACCTCGTTTATCGTTTAGACTGATTGCTGACATAGTAACATTGAAACCACCAATTCCAGATCATCATTCAGCTGAAAGGAAAGGAAACCTTGATCTTCATTATAAATAAATTAGCAGTCCATATTTATTTAACGAGACTCTGGCACCATTTATGTTGTCTTAAAAGTCTACATGAATTATACATACGTTAATTAGACATCTAGGTAGAGAAAGCACAAATCTACGCCATGGGATCAAAGGGTACACCCAATCAGCAACAGCTATATGGAACGCTTATGCTTCCACTTATTGACGACAATGCCAAAAACAGCGACCCTTGGAAACGAAATTATCACCAACCTCCAAAATTCGAAACCCTAATTCCTAGATCATTTCCACTTATTGATATACGGGCGCAGCTTGAGGATCCAAACTATCTTCCAAGTGCTATGCTTCAAAAGTACGGGTTTGGGGTCGTAAAACACAAATCAACAGCTTTATTTGAGCACCACCGCCAACTGAGTGCTGAGCATTTGGACTCGCAGCTAAACCAGGACAGACTAAATGGATATTACCTGGAAGCTCTGGATCTAGTGAGCAACACAACAGGAGCACGCCACGTTTTCATTACGCATAGTATCGTCCGTGGTGGCAAAGTCCCCGAAAAATATGAGATGCCCAAAGGTGTCGATGCAAAATTCTTCAAGGATATAAAAGAAGGGCGCGGAGTGGTCGACAAAGCCTCTGCTAGCACTCAACAGAGTGACGGA
The DNA here is from genome assembly GCA_023625935.1 of Eurotiales sp. R13A2. Classification (NCBI taxonomy): domain Eukaryota; kingdom Fungi; phylum Ascomycota; class Eurotiomycetes; order Eurotiales; species Eurotiales sp. R13A2. The sequence continues at coordinate 182,187 of JAMAFV010000006.1, read as the reverse complement.
AAAGAAGATGCAAATGATGCCGCAGAAAAGCCAGTCCACGTACCTACTGGACAGCCAATCCGTGTTCCACATCAGGATTACACTCCACTTGGAGCACGACAATCTGTTCGCCACCTACGGGACGATATTTACAAGGCCGCTCTCGAGACTGGGGTGATTGCTGTTGAAGATGCGGTATGCCGGAATCATGCGATATCAGCAGAATCTAGAGAATCGGACTCTACGATTGCGGCAGAGTACAATAAAAAAGACCAGCTTGGTCCCCGGTATGCGGCCTATAGCATCTGGCGTCCCCTTCGGACGGTTAGGCGAGATCCGTTAGCATTATGTCCGCGGACAAACCAGAATGCCAATGTGGTTGATGGACAGTTGATATATTTCCATTATGAAAACAAGGTGCCAGGCCCTGCACACCTAGGAGGAGACTTTTTAAAAGAATATGCTGTGCTCGGTCTTACCGAGAGGACAACAGAAGATTGCAACAGCGCCAACGACAATTCTTCGACCTTGAAGTGGTATTACGTTTCCGCACAAGAGCCTGACGAGGTCCTTTTCATCAAGTTGTTTGACAGCGCTGGATTGGGCGAGGATTCTCAGCATGCTGGAGCTCCATGGCATGGAAGCCCCGATATTGGGGATGCTGACAACAGTCCACCAAGAGAGAGCGTTGAGCTTCGGGTTGTTGCTTTTTGGTGACCACCCAAAGAATGTAGCTTGCTTTTAGCATTTATTTTCGAAGACAATCACTTGAACGGCAATTCAGTATGTAGAAAAAGAGTAGAAGAATAAGAACGCAGTCACCTGGTTACCCCGGCCGGGGAAATTGTTTCCCCGCATTGTCGATCTCCACCAAGTCCTCGCTTGTTTCCCCTTCGTTCCTGTCCACCTCCTAATATGCCATGATTTATGCTTCCCTTCACCTGCTTAATCGGACACAAACTGAAAATGGAATACAGATCATTCTTTATGCTCTAGTTCTATGTCTAAGATGCTCTATCAATGGTCTATCTATGCATTGCTCGTCCGCTCACAGCTCAGCGAACAATAATGACTCTACAGTCGTGCCTTGGCAACGATCCGTTGTCTTTGCTCCTCCGACTTGAGCGGCCCTTGGGGCACAGGATTCTTCTTCGGCGCTGATATATATCCGCCAAGTACGTTGTCACTATTTGTCACTTCGCCCTTTTCATCACGCTTGATTCCGAGCTCTAGCAGCTTTGCAAACACATCAGCAAAGTGTTGGAAGAAAAGCTCCTTGTCATCCGCGTATTTCTTGACCCATGGCAAAAATCCTGTGTCGGAGATAAGCGCCATATCCGTCGGCAGCATCATCAGTGGTTCCTCCTGCTCATCTTTAGGTAAGTCGGGATCACTATAACTGAATTGCATCACACCACTGGAGAGAGTACGTGGTTTCCATTCGAGGTTCAGAAGTAACTTGAAGAATTGATTAGAAAACCGCGTCGGATTGTTCACCCATGGTCCTTCGAAGCCGCTCCGATCTGTATGCGCGCGTCCCAAATTATGTGCTCCTGCCAGCGCAACGATCTCCTGATCGTTGAATCCCATTCGATAGAATATGTGTCGCAAGTGGTCAGCCCCCTGCGCTGCGTCCGGTAAACGGCCGCGTGGAGGCAGCTTGCTGTCGTCAACGTAATCCGTTCTTCCAGGCAACCATCTCACATCCGGTCCACCCATCTCCTTGAGCGCAACGACCCCGGCCAGAGTCCAGAGATCAGCATACGTAATCCACGGATGTCGTTCCTTTACCGGCTCGAGAAACGCCCGCGCAACCTGGAGTCCTGCGTTTGCGGGGTCTCCGCCTTCGGCCTCGTATCGCATGCCAGCTCCATTCGATCCGCCTGTATCTGTTTCGACATCATAGGTGCCCGCCGAATGCCTGAATAACAAATGGGATCATTGTTAGCGATGATATTCTTCTGGAACGAGAGTCGCGATTCGTGAGGAACGAACGGCATCCGGGTAGAACTTGAAGAAGAGCTCTACTGACCAGGCTAAACGGAGAAAAACAGGACCTGCGCTGCCATCGTCATAATCAGGCTTGTTGAGCTGGGCTGCGATGTCTTTGCGCACCGCCGCGTAGTCACCAGGCTGGCTGCCCATCGTGTCTGTTTTCGGCCGAGAGATACTTGCTCTCTACGGACGGTCCTGCTGCTGCTTGTCTTGCGGATGACTTTAATTCGCCGCTTATCAACACTTTCAGCGCCAATAAATTTTTCTCGATGTTGGCAGAGCGATCCGAGTTAAGCAGATGACTTTTGTGAAGATTCAGAATAATGACCGGCTTGGAAGGGCATCCAACGGCAAAATCCACCGGGCCCGCAACTTTTCTTACTGCCGCGGCCATCAAGTGGAATGTTTTGCAACCCGTGAATCCGGTCCTGAAAATTTGCCTCTCGCTGATTCGCGCCTCAGATCCACCATCATGGTTGTTTCCTTATCTTAATCCCCTTATCAGCCACTTGCCGAGGCATTTGAATCCAATTTTAGAGCTGCATACGAGACACTCACTGCGGTTCATCAATCTTACTAAGACATTTTCGGACAAGCATTCAGGTAACTCCGTACAAAAATTTGTTATGCGACTAGTAATTTCCTAGTAAGTCCGTTTACTCCAAAATCAAACAAAGGCTTTCTGTTGAAGTAACGGCACATATTTCAATTCACCGGCCAACAGTCGGTTGGTCCTCTTCCGAAAGTCTCCATATCGCAGAGCCAAAAAATCACAATAGGTTTCTAAATCATGTCGCTACAAAAAGCTGGCCAGTGACACACTTACCATAGTTGTTGACGATTTTCCTTACGGCGGACAAAATTGACTACATGATTTAGACCCCGTCACACGAATCCCAATTAGCATCAGAACAGTTGTAGGCTCCATCTTAGTTTTTTACGTTACATGGCATCAAACAAGCAGTCGTATCATAAGACATTTAATGTATACAAACAAAATATGGAGCGGCGTTAAAAGTTCCGATTCATGTGCTACTATGTTGTGATATATCAGAAACCACAGTATGTGGCACAGGTGCAACCGTGTACGGGAATAACAGGCTCCAAAAAGTAAACATATCACCTATGTATTAACTCCCGGGGTTGCATAATTCCCTTAATATTTTACAAAATTCCTTTTCTTTAGCATAGAACGGAAAACTCTCTAGCCATGTCAATTCACTTCTCCAGGAGTATGCGCCTGAGATGCGTTATTATAATTGCAACGTCCTTCTTCGCAATAGAAATAACCGGTAGAGTTTTCCTCGTAAACCTTCATATTTTAACATCAGTGCAATACTCACCGATTATTTTATGTGCCTCAGTCGGATTCTACGCTCACTCGCTGGCGCTGATCGCCGACGCATTTCACTACGCATGTTACCAAGTACTTTTGAAACCAACATATGTAGCTGTTTGCTGAACTCATCTTCCAGCTTAACGATTTGATCGGCTTTATTATTGCCCTAGTTGCATTGGAGGTATACAAGAGCTTCCATTATTCGGTTATTACAAGCACTGAGCAATGAACAGTTGACCGGAAGCTCCCAACCACCACCACCGTGGTTGCCCTTCGGATGGCAGCGAGCTGAAGTCCTGGGTGCTTTTTTCAATGGCGTGTTTTTATTTGCCCTTGGAACAAGCGCTGTTCTGCAGTCATCCAGAAGTTTATCTTCATGCATGAGGGTATGTAGAAATGAGCAGAAGGGATACATCCATTGAAGAGTTTCTGAGCACCGTTGGTCAAGCCAAATTTTTGACTAATCTGAACTTATTAGAGGTCACACACCCAATTGCCGTGTTGATAGTAGGTGGTGTTGGATTGGCGTTGAATGTGTGCAGCGTGCTATTCATACATGGTCCGTCTTCCAGGCCACCGGCCACCGACCACTGACCTGTTGAACACTGCTGACTTTTCCCTGGTAAAGAGCATGCAAACGGCGGCAATCTCGCACATGCTGGAGAACGACCTGAGGAGGAAATTTATGAAAACCCCAGCTCAGAAATGGTGCAGAACCAGAACCCTCGCCAGAATTTCACACATGTTTGATTTATCATACTGCACAATTATTCCGCTATACTAACCATGACAATGAGGATTGTAGGTTGCTTCTAGAAAACCGGTATACAAACTCGGGTCTCTGGGAATTATGCTACACCTCATCGGTGACGTCCTAAACAACATCGGTGTCATGATATCTGCGATGATTATCTGGTTGGCAAAGGACGAAGGACGGTTTTATGCGGATCCAGTAGTCAGCATGACAATCGCGTTAATGATTCTAGTAACCTCAATACCACTAGGTATGATACCTTATTCGTATATCACAATTTCTCTTAACAACGTATCAATGACTGGTTCTGTTAGTCCTCAGCGCGGGCCGTATCCTGATGCAAAGTGTCCCGACAAACATTAACTTGGAGGACTTAGAGACACATATCAAAGCTGTGAGTTTCTGCTCTTGTCTAAGTAAGAGGCCGTGGGGGTAATTAACTATATTCATATCATGGACTATATAGATACCTGGCATCCTCGCCATCGACGATCTTCGTACCTGGCGCCTCAATCAGAGCACAAATATCGGCTCGGTACATATTTTTGTGGATAGAAACATTGAAATGTCAAAACTCACACATATCATAAAGGGCACTCGCCGATGTTTATATGGGTTTGGCGTGCACTCGGTTACGATTCAGCCTGAAATATTACAAGCATCGGGGGTGGCACAGACCGGGAGCAAAAAAGAGCCAATATAAAGCATGGACAGGGTAACGTTGGATCAAATGTATCAAATGGAAATTTGTATAGGATAGGAATATTATTATGTCCAATTAGATGAATCGAACATATCTACATATATCTACAGGCATAGGGGCCTTATTTGAGAATGAGATGAATTTGGATTAATATTTTGATCGAATTGAGCAGAAACAGCACTAGTCTATGAATGGGAATGACGAATTTGGCTATCTGATTTATCACTACAACTCACTATCAGCACGTAAAAACCTCCACTCCGACCATTCAACCCGGCTCCAGAAAAGTGCGAATCGCAACATCAACCTCCATTGGAACAGGAACCGGAGACACCCGGCCATTGTGCATTGTGCGGTGGTAATGTGCTCTGAGTCACTTGAGTGCTCTGTACCGGTTCTGTCGATTGTGTTGATGCGATATCAGCGCGAGAACCTATCTTGGTTAAGCCAAGATCTGACGGAACAGGTTGCGAGCAGCATTGCTCCAAATGCTCAATATTATCCGCCGTGGATTCAAAGGAACTTCGTTGGTCGCTGGTTGCTCTGGTGTTTTGCTTTTCTGTGTGATCTTCTTGTTGTGCCCGTCGTATCTTTGCTCGTAATCTCCTCAACTCCCTTCTCGTAGCCTTTGCATCTCTTTTGTACGCTCTCATCTTTCTCATGGTCCTTCGTATGAGTCCCTCCATTTCCTCCCTTTCGGTTCGGTGAATTTCGTTAATAATATGGTCGAATTCAAGAGTGTGTGTGGCGTCCAGAACGCCAACTCGGGTGTATTGGCCCACGGCCCAGATGCAGCCTTCGATATCCTGAGCGATCGAGTTGATAAGGTTTGTTTTCGCTTCAGATGAAAGCGTTGCGATAATATGCGGATGCTGGGTATTGTGAAGACGCAGTAGGGAGAACCCAGGTTTGGGAATAGCAGGGCGTGGCATTTTGGTTGTTGACTTCTCTTCTTGTTTGTGTGCTTGTGCTGCGGCGAATTTTGGCTGAAATAGCAGTCGGGGATAGGATAGAACTAAGAGTGCCGGTTAAAGTTGATGATTCTTGAGAAATGATTGAAGAGAGTGTTTCTGTGTAAGGATTTTCTATGGGGAAATATGTGTTTATAAATTTGAGCAAATTGAGGCCTTATGAAAAAGAATCAAAGAAATAGGGCACAAAAGACCGATTACTGATTCATGTAAGTAAATAGAGGCTTTCTTCTTACACAAAGATATGTTAATATCTCCGCTCAGCTGACATTCCTTCAAAGAAGAATGGTTGCTGTCTCACTTATGCATTTGTGCCCGTCTCAAAAAGCCTTGGTCGACATATTTAAATCATATTTTTATTCTTTGTCGTGGCAACATGGTACAACTTATTCCAGTGGCTTCTGTCAATAGATTTTACTTGTGTAGGTTATGTTATTCAATCAGGGTTTTCTTTGTCACGAGACTTGCGTTGTGAAAGGTGCCCCAGGCACAAATGTCGGAATGTCGGAATGGGATGCAGAAGTCGGAGTTCGGAGCTGGAGAAATTATGCGCTAACTATCACCGGCTAGCGTATTAATTTGCTAGCGATACCACCTTCCCGAATGAGGAAGTCGGCGATAGATTAGCAACAACAGTCAGTCCAGCCACCAAATCAACTTCGATTGGCGACTTTCTCTCTTTCCTTCCTGCAAAGAAACTTCATAACGTGCCTTTTCCTTCATAAATCTGTATAGCGAACCTTCAACAATCAGAAGAGATACCGCCATGCGTGTGCGACCCAATCATGAGGCTAGCATTAAACTGCCAACACGTTCAGCACAAACAGCAGCTCAATGCCAATTGAACACATCTCACGGCGATAAATCCACGTTGATCGGACTGAAAGCCGCGGTTCTTATTCCCGGTCGAGGCCAGCCTATCCCGAATGGCGCACTCGTGATCGATGGCGCAAAGATTGCCTGGGTCGGCGAACAATCCTCTATTCCAGCTCAATATGCGAATGTTGGCTTTAAAGATGTGCCTGTTCTCATGCCAGGTCTCTGGGATAGCCATACGCACTTTCAGGGACTCGCTCCGGACGACGATCAACTGCAACCGGTATTTGGGTCAGTCGCTATGGGAGGTGCGCTTGCTGCCAAGGAGCTCGAAACTGTATTAATGGCAGGCTTCACCATTGTGCGCGAGCTTGGCGGATTGGCGGGAGATCTGTCCCCTGCGATTAATAATGGCAGACTGGTCGGCCCTAATGTATACTCGAGCATTGGACTGTTGGGTATGACAGGTGGCCACTCCGACGTCCACAATATTCCCATCGAAGCAGTCCTCGATATCAAACGTCAAGGAGCCCCTTATCAAGTTTGCGACGGCATAACAGACTGCATCAAGACTGTGCGTATGATGGTCCGGCGAGGAGCGAAGGTTATCAAAGTCTGCGCCACCGGTGGTGTGGGCTCTCTGATTGATGACCCAGAAGATGCGCAATTCTCGCCTGAAGAACTTAAAGCGATTGTTGATGAGGCAGCGCGCACAAAACGTATCGTCGCAGCCCATTGTCACGGAAAGGAAGGGATAATGAATGCTCTTCATGCCGGTGTGAAAACCATCGAGCACGGAACATATTTGGACGAGGAAGCGGCCGCTTTAATGAAAGAGAAAGGCGCCATTTTTGTTTCTACTAGGTTGGTTGTTGCGGATGGTATCGACCATCCCGAAACTCTCCCACCAAGCAGTTATAAGAAACTATTGAAAGTCAATGAACATCATAAAAAGGCATACGCATTAGCTGTCAAATCCGGGGTGAAGGTTGTGCTTGGCACAGACTGGATTTCCGGTATGAATGGAAAGGAGCTTACCTATGCCGTTGAAGCTGGTATGACACCCCTACAGGCTATTGAAGCCTGTACAGCTTTGAGCCCTGAAACTCTGGGTCCTCATTTTGCGCCCTTGTCGGGTCAGTTGAAGGAGGGGTATGATGCTGATGTAATTGTGGTGGCGAGCAATCCGTTGGAAGACATTAAAGTACTAGGAGAACCAGCGAACATCACGCATGTATGGAAGGGGGGCAAACTTTATAAAGCGCCAGTGGAATATTAATGTTGATTTCAGAATCTAATGGCAAGCAAGCTAATTGCAAAATAGGCACAAAAACTCTCGCAACACAACCTAGGAAAAGACTGAATGCAACACATATAGACCCCCTTCTCAAAGCTAGCATCATTAGGGAGGATATTAATATCTCATTAGGCCTATTCTGTGCAAATATACCTCACGTTTTTACCTTCATTCGTCCTGTAATAACGGCGCGGGAGGGTCCGAGATTCCTCTACACTGTGACCTGCGAAAATATCCATCAAACTATTTACTCTCATAGCTGCCGTTTTTCCTTCCGTTTGTATCCATTTCGAGAATGGGCCATTCTTGTCAGTGCCTGTAATCTTGATTCCCAAACGGATTGCAGGATCTGTGGCTATCGCACTCTTTGCATAGAGATTTGGATGTGGCCCATCTGTAATATCGATATCAACAGAGACCATATCACCTGGGTTAAAGTCGAGTCCTAGCTGCTTCGGGATTATGATTTCCACATAGTGGAGTCTGGTTCGTAGTTTATAACAGAATTTCGGAGATTTCGAAGTAGATTTGATGACCTCTGACTGAAAACCATTTTTTTGCATGTCCTGTAATTTTAGTTGCATTTGTTGACATCTTGCTTGGCGCGCTATGGTAGTAGTCCTTCTGACTTGTTCTTTGTAGAAAGCTCGGACTTTTGGATCTGGAGAATTCTTAAGCGAATTGAATGCATCTCGCCATGACTTGGCCCATTTTCGAACCTGAGGGTCGAGCGAATAGATGAACTGCTCGAATTCTCTCTTCTTTCCAAGAAGCTTCCCTTTCATCTGCTCGTCGTTTTCTTCGCCATCCTTGTGCCACGGCTGCCACAACGGACAAGCGACGTTCAGATGTCGTCCTGCCCAACCCTTGTCTTCAATGTTCGGTCCGTATTCCGTGAGAAGGTTCTTGGGTAACGTTTGAAATATGAGGCAAATCCAGAGTTCAGCAAGACTTAATAAAAATTGCTTGTCTGCTTTTGAGGATATGCCGTTTTCTTCTAATAGACTCTTGTCGATCTGCAGAGCAGTGGCATAGAATGACTCCTTCGAGTCATGCTCGTTCCACACATGATAGTGGAGCGTATAATTGTGACTATCATGCCGGCGGTCTTTGTGCTGTTTCATGCGGTCGGATAGGTCTTTCGCCTGACCAACATAAAGCCAGAAGTTTTTGCCAGAAAAAATGGCATGCAAGTAGACGCCCATATCAGTAGTATCATCAGGATCACCACAAACATTTCGCAAATCGGTTATGCTAGTAAATCATGTTAGCATACATATCATAGTTAAGCTATGATAGAGGTTATCCCTTCGTATTCAAAGTAACCAACCTCACAGATTTCTCTGACCCCAAAAGCAAGGCTTTTTTCTAAAATTTCAATGACTTTTCTTTTACCAACACGATTAAAGAACGCTTTGTACATTTCCGCGTGGTTTGGAGCTTCATTCACCATGTCGTAGAGTATTTTTTCATAGTCAACTCGACCCAAGTTTGGTAGTTGGACCGACGGATGATCCTGACGCCATTTTTCACCTCTTTTTATGTTTTTGGCGACTAACTTTTCCAATTTGCGAGCAGCCTCTTTTTTTAGGGCTTCGGTAACTGAAATATCATCAGGGGCATCGTCAAGAACATCGTCGAAGGTATCATCGGGGGCATCGTCAAAAGCGTATTCAGAGGCCTCGTCGAGGGCTTTTTCAGAGGCTTCGTCAAGGCCTTCGTCAAGGCCTTTGTCAAGGACTTCGTCAGAGGCATCGTCGAAGGCATCGTTGAAGGCATAGTCAGGGGCCTCGTCGGGGGCTTTTTTAGAGGCCTCGTCGAGGGCTTTTTCGGAGGCTTTGTCAAGGCCTTCATTAGAGGCATCGTCAAGGACTTCGTCAGAGGCATCGTTGAAGGCATAGTTAGGGGCATCGTCAAAAGCGTATTCAGAGGCCTCGTTGAGGGCTTTTTCGGAGGCTTCGTCAAAGCCTTCATTAGAGGCATCGTCAAGGACTTCGTCAGAGGCATCGTTGAAGGCATAGTCAGAGGCATCGTTGAAGGCATAGTCAGAGGCATCGTTGAAGGCATAGTCAGAGGCATCGTCAAAAGCGTATTTAGAGGCCTTGTCGAGGGCTTTTTCGGAGGCTTCGTCAAGGCCATCATTAGAGGCTTCATCGAGGCCTTCGTCAGAGGGATAGTAAGAGGGATCATCAGAGGCATTGTCAGAAGGATAATCAGAGGCCTCATCAGAGGCATCATCAGGGGCATCATCAGAGGCCTTGTCACGCCTGTAAATCACGACCATCGGCTCCATTCTATCAGAAGATTTCTCGATGTTCAGTCTCGTGGTCGTATGTAGGTCAATCTGAGCTTTATGTCGTAGGGATCTTGTGTCTTTTTGAATTTCTGTCAATCGCCAAATATGTGAAATATTTGAGCAAGCGCGATCACAACGTCTCAAGGAACGAGCCGAAAAAACTTGACAAAGAATGACAAACAAACGAAACCAGGGACACACAAAGCAATTTAAAAAATTTGCCAGGACTACACCACTTTATGCTACAGTGCGTGGACAAAAGTGTTAACACCTTCGTAGGAGGCCAACAAAGATTATATCTTGAGATTGACTCAAGGAATATAGTAACATATAGTTTTATAATAAGGCTTCTAGAAGTTTACTTCTCATATGATTTGTTGAAGGAAATATAGCGATAGTGTTGAAAACTTTTGTACATGCACTGTAGCTCTGGGATCCAGCGAAAGTCTTGTTCACTTGCCTAGCTTTGATAACCAATGTAATTTTCCAGTCAGGAGTGCGAAAATCTTTTTTTTCTTTCATTCAGTCTCTTTTTCGCTCGATATTTACAGACACGCCAGAAATTTTAATACTTTTTAGCCAGTCTAGACACATGTCGACATGTAACGGGGTACGTACAGCGAATGTGTCTGGAATACGTGCCTGGTGGCAATATAACTCTTGTTAGTGAGCTTAGCTTGATTTGGTTACCATTCATGTAGTCGCAATCGCCAGAGTGAATGTTTTGAAGCCTAACTCGGGTTTGTTCGAACAGATAAATATAGTTGTATCTCTTTTTTGAGCCTTTTTCAATCCCTGTGACGCGAAACTTGGTGGACGAGTTCTCATTATAATTTGCATGGGATTTTAGCGCTTCTCGCATGGTGGAGCAGGCGCTCCTCAATCTTTAAAAACCTCTGCGAGACATTGTACCAAAAAGGGTAGAAGGCGTCGCTTTGTTTTGGTGACACTTTTCCTTGAGCCTCCTGGGCAGCATCTTTCTGCGTGGCCCGGCAATTTCTTTGATCTCATTATTCGCCCGTTCGTCAACAAACATTCTCAATAACGATACCGCATGGCATGGTGCAGCCATACTTAGTATATTCGCACTTAGTTTTTCTGCTATCAATCCTCGTCTTTCGCATGTGTCGGAAATCTCCGCCTTATTCCTGTACGGACTCGCTTAAGATAATATAACCACCATGTGCCTGAAAAGCTTTCCTTACCTCGCACTTAGAGACACAACAAAATATGCTACCACCATTAATAGAGTGGATAATAACTTTTTACCAAGATACGTCTTGTCTACAGCCTACACTTCTCATTAGCAGTGGAAGTTTATGTGTCGTTTCTTGAGCTGCTACTGAACAAATGGTAGCGTCTCCGCAAAGGTCGAATATAATAAAGATAGAGCAACAATCTCTTTATTCAATTCCCTTGTTTTGACAACTATGAGAGGCTTCACCAAGCATATTAAAGATAATTAATTCCTTCTATAGTAGGTATCACCTAAAACTACTAGTTATGTTTTTGTTAGCCTCTTATCAAGTTTCCATTGCCTAAATAGCGCATGCAAGCAAAACATACCTCGAAAAGCTGTACTGAACATCAAATACGTATCCGAGCGAGATGGCTTCACTAAACTAAGGCTATCTAAAGTTCTACAATTACATACAAAATTCATTGAACCTAATCACATTCCCCTTTCTTCACAGTAAGACCAAGCTGCTACAGATAAGTGAAAACGCATAATGTTCGAATCTGCTTGTGCATCAAAACGCATCATACGACGGCATAGTATTCAAATGCGGTAGTAAAAATTTCCATCTTTTCTTTTTCCTGAATTGATGAAGTAAAAACAGTTCCCTCGATGAGAAAATATACTTGCGTACTAAGTCTACTATTATTACAATAGCTGCGACGCAAAACTGTGCATTTGACAATATATGTTTCTGGTGTCCCGATAATCCCCCTGTATATATACTCTGCGAGGCAAAGGTGAGCCTTGTGGGATGCTCACGTTTTTAATTTGCAAACTGCTAGCCAACTGCCAACATTCCCGTCTTTTGCCGCGCTCCAATACCAGTCCCTCCATCAATGGGTGCTACGCTATACAGTTGAAAAAAGATCTAAGCGGCATTTTCGAAGCAAAAACATGTTCCGTGACGATAAAGCCTCTCCAATAAACATCACATGCTGTATCAATTCAGGTTTTTATATCCAGAAAAGGCAATCGTGCGTACAAATGGACATTTGTCGATATTCTATGATCTTGAGATGTAGCTGAGCTGCTCCACAATAGCTTCTCATGCGTTGACCCATGCTTTCCAAAGACAGATCGGCTGCAGTGCAAGGCAGGTCAAGCGATCAAATAATACAGTAGGTATGATTGCAATTCAAACATCAAGGCGATGGCAAATAGGTCGTCAGAAGACCCAGCATCAGTAATGCGAGATATAGACCTTGATAAATACACCATATTAGAACACCTTTTTCCATAACACAATAGCACTCCCATTAGTCTGAAAGACATACTTTTTGATGCTACTCGCCTGACAATTGTTGGGTGATAATTCAGATCTCAACATTGTCTCATAAACCAACATCTCGGTGGATTAATTGATTAGTCGTGTTCGACTGTATTTCAGGGGGTCAAAAAAACCATTTAACATGTGGTTTGCAAGTGCAGTGTACTCCACTATATATATATCTTTTATTTGATACTTTTTTATATGAATCGTCTGATATTTTTCGATCATCGTCTAGATCGATGCCGTGGTCAAACTTCATAAAGCGCCAGGGGCAGTTTAGTGATGTTTTCGGGACTCGATTAGGAGGACATTAGGCGATATAATCGAGTTCAAAACATGTCACATATTCTGCTGGAAATCGGTCAACTCGCTGGCTGTAGTATCAATTGTAATTTGAGAGAATATTTCCAGATTAGATATCTCTTTTTGGTTAAATTCAAATTATATGTAATGTTTGAGAATAGTGGCCTTCACTGTGAGAAATTTTACAACAAACTCATAATTAAGTATATCAGAGCAAGCGTCTCAGCAAAGGTTTGCGAACGCGTATACAGTGTATATCGACAATGAGGGGTAGGCGTGGGCATGAGGATGAATACTGTATTAACCAACTCTTTAATTTTTGGAGCATAAGTGACATAGTGGGTGCGAGCTGATCCTTTCTTCTCTCCCTGACAATCATTTCTTCATGTTGGAGAAATTCGCTGTGTGCAGTAGGCGGGCAGATCTTGGTGTCTGTACCAATCGAGTAAACAAATACGCATATATCTCTAGCACGACCCAAAGGTGTCTGCCATCGCAGGGAACTTAGGCGGTATAATCAAGTGTTCGGATATTGTGCTGAAATTGACCAAGTCACTGACGTTTGTATCGGTCATCTTTAGACGTCATCTAGATACATATATGCATATATATATATATTTACATAATATTTACTGGGTGTTCGATCACAGGCAGGCTCTCGACCAACTTACCCAGTACCGGAGTCCAGACGAAGACATAAGCATAGGATTAATATCAAGTCTCTTTGAGATCGTCGTGGACAACTAGCGTGCGGCATGAGCGCAACTTCATAGGGCCGTTGGCCACATATTTGGTGTGACAGATGGTTCATCTGCATGTGATATCATGGTCCATCGTACTGTTCTGGTAGGGCACTGCGTATAAGTACTTAAGGTGATAGTTATGCTTTCATCCAGTATCAGCACCTTTAAATGCACTTTCCTGATCTTTTGTATACATTTCATGCACTTGTTTTTACTTCATCTGATCTCTCATCTGATCTTTTGTCGGAACGTTATTTCACTGCCATCAGAATATAGCTAGGATATCTCGATTGGAGTAAAGATGGCGTTATCGCGCGCTCTGATCTTTTCATGCTAGCATGGGTCGTGTATAGCACAGTGAGAACGCCATATTACTACACCACCAAGTGTAGCACAACGCCGGCACAGAATGGCGCTGTGTCTGTAAAGGGGGTTCAGCTTGTCTGCCAGGTTATCATCGGCCTTAAGGATTTCTTAGGCCGCCAGATCTACCTATTGTATTGATCGAGCGCTGAATTCAACGACGCGTAGACAGAGTGGAACGCAACGTCGGAACGTGGCAACTATCGATAGATCAGTGTTGCTGATAGAATGTTCCAGCATAACTTTCAAGATTCTTCATTTTAATAAGCCTTTCGTAATTAGAAGCCTTAATTGAACCGTTAGGAGCTATCCTGTACTCTGACAGTGCTGAGCCGAAGTTCCCGACAATATATCTTGAGATTTTATGCAAGATTATCATTTTTTGTATCCATGGAGAATCTATACTATACTCTATAATATAGAGTACCGGAGGTTATTTTCTTTATCTATTAATGTCTAAACGCTCTATATAGCTTATATTTCATCAAGTGTCATGTCTCTAAATCTTTGCTGTTCATAAGAATCTATCCGTTCTATACGGGCTCCTTCTACAGCCCGGAAACTCTCCCTTGTAGTTTCTAAGATCGTAGGTTTCTCGGAAACCATTCCTGAGTTGTTCTTAGGCACGATTCTATCTACCTGTATTATGTAGATGCGTCCGGGTGCTCAGTCTTTCATATCAGGCGCCTTTTTGTCTCTCCGGTGGCCGTTTTGCATGGAAATTGTCTCGGAATTTTCAATTATCACCCGGAACTTTACCACCTCCTATATCAAGTCTCGGTGGCGCAATTGGTTAGCCGCGTTCGACTGTTAATTAGGGTATTTATCCTATGCCACGGTCTATCGAGAGGTTGTGAGTTCGAGTCTCACCCGGGACGCTTCGTTTTTGCATTTTTGGGGGGGTCTAGCGCGTCCGTACCGGATTTTCCGGCCAAATATTGGATAGTACAACCTTCCGGCTTGTCATTTTTAACTTACGTAACGAAAAGGTGCATTGAGACGCACTTCAAGTCGTAATAACACGTAATATTGTGATGCGAAGTCAGATCGGTGTACTTACAGATGGAAAATCAACCCGATGTCCATTGAGGATAAGGCGGGCCGGGCGCATCAACATATATCTGATTTTTGCATTGTGCTACGCCTGGTATTACAAATGTATGAACTCCGGGACTGATTCAAATGAAAATTTTTTCGTGGGATTCTTTCCGGCCTGTATAGATTCCGGCCTCGGCAACACTTCCAGCAACTTCGGAACACCGATAAAAATAGGATTTAGCACAATAGGTATTCTTGATATGTTAACCAACTAGGCTGCTCTTCAATGCGTAAATAAAACTCGAAGAAAATGCAAAAGAATGCTGAATGTGGTGCCTTTTACATGCTATGTAGACCGGCGGAGAATACACGTGATATGGATGCCTGAGGCAGAAAGCTTGCTATACCGTGCAATCTCCATTTGTGAACCAATGTCTCTGGTATACCTTTGAGCATAGAAATTGACATCAATTTGTGCTACAGCAAAAGACCCAGCTGGGGCAGAATAGGAATTAATTACGTTGGTATCGCGGAGGGGTTGACCCTGGTATATCTCAGACCACAGTTCGTGTGCACACCGAACCTTAGTAGAAAAAAGACGGCTTAGAAGAGTCTTTCAACATTGCAATATATGGGTAAGCTAACATATAAATCTCAGATTAACTGGTTCGTCAAGGGATCGTAGATGCTCAGGACGGCCATCTCCATATATCCGCCTTCGGCCGTCTGCGACGAGATGGAAGCCTGACACATGATATAGATGCTTTATACCTTGCAACCTCCTCAATTGGCGAACCATTCACTCTTGTATGCTTTCCCGCGTAGGAGATTGACCGTCAGTTGTGTAACACATGGTATAACAGCGTGTTGCCATGGTGTTACACGGTATTTGAGAATTATTATCAAGTACGGAGGTTTGGAGATTATAAATGAGAACCAGGTATTGTCTGTATAGAAGGCAAGTGGTAAATACTACACCTGAAAGAACAAATGCGAAGACTGGTCATTAGCAGGAGTCAAGCTGACTTCGTGACTACTTATTTGGGAACAAAGCGGCTCGAGTCAGTGCTTTCTTAGCCATCTGACTGCCGTCCATAGCCGCACATACAAAGTTTGGACGAAATACTGCGTCCAATACAATAGAAAACAGACAAGCTTGGGCATTGTGTTATTCACTGGGAAACTTCTCTAACTAGCAAACAAGACATCATGTCTAGACTTGCAATGTTTCCGATGCCGGTGAGTGTCCATGAAACCTTCGGCTGCATGAACCATGAGGCATTTATTTTCCTCAAAAAATTTGCGCATTCTTCTTCTAAATTACCGTGGGGTCTGAAAGAATGGAAAGAATGGGCATGGCGTTGTTGGGTTATTGGCAATTGGCAGTCCGAGAAAGCCACCACCAAAGCCACATGGCCGACTAGGCAACGGGGAAATCCACACCTGCTGATTATCTTTTATCAATCAATCTGATAAAAAATTTAGGGTTTGCCTTGCGCTAGGGAAAGTCGTCGACCATGACTTCCAAAAGCTCTTGTGCAGCCATGGTACCTCGGTACGCGCTCCATCCGTTGTGAGTCCACTGTCTTGGCCAGGTCTTACTTCAGGATCATACGGAATGGTCGGAGGGGTATGAATCATGCGCGGATTGCCTGCTCTGTTTCCGTCTTGGGTTCTAGTTTCTACGGAGTACGGGTACGCCGAAGTGAGGTGACTAAATGGTGAGCCAGCCAGCGATGTCCAAGCTGGGAGGTCGCCGGCTAGTGGCGGCCTAGAATTTGTCGACTTGTGGTCTAAACGAGCAGCGAGATCCTCTCGCTGGCTTGAGCTATCCAACAGTACTCAATCAATGCGCAATCACGAGTAGCCTCTCTGGCTGAGTGCTTATGGCGGACGAGAAGCCTTCACGTTGAACAATTGTATGTCAAATAGCATCAGAAGCCTTGGAACATGCATGGCTGGGCCAGTGGGTTCGTACGCCCCTTCTTTCTGGAGCCCTTCTCGTGTTGGTTTTTTTCTTTTGTTTTTCTCTGTCTTTAATTTCCCTTTTTTTTTTTTTAATCAGATCAAACGGCCTCGGACAGCCTCGTACAAATACGCGCCAAGTACACATCATAACATGCGCGCCAGGTTTTTTATTGGGTAAATTATGCCACTCTTGCTGCTAGCGGCTTAGCCTCATTGGGGCACGGCCGACCATCGGAGTGAAACGCTGAGGCAGCCGGCCAATCAGCGGCCGCACTGATTAGATGGTTGCGGTGATGGGCTTACATAAGCCGCGTATCAGATCCGCTTTTGCGACCAACAAAGTTATCTGATCCGGGCAGGCACCTTCCCTGCCGCCTGCTGGCTGCTGGTTGCTGCGGCAGGTGCAGGTGGGTGGGTGTCTCCTGCCTGGTCGGGCGGGCTGGCTCTTCCCTTTTTTTTTTCTCTCTCTTGCTGCCGCCCCACCGTCAGTGCGTCCCTCCAGAGTCGCATCGGCCTGTCCGAACCCGTCGACTTTATAAAGATAACGATAAGCATGCCCACCATCGCCTGGTCTTCTCTTTGTGACTCGACATCCGCTCACTTCGTCCTTCTGTTCGCTCGGAAAGGGAAGTACAGGTACAGGTGCAGGTGCACATTGCATAATGGGTGTCTTCACTAACATTCGCCGTCGCGATAACTCGCAGCTCAATGCCGCTGCACATAATCCCGCGGTAGCCGAGGCCGAGATCACGGTCGATGAGAAGAATGCCAGTGACCAGCAGGTTGCTCCGAGCAGCGACTCAGATACCCTGAGTCTCGAGGCTCGAAATGAGAAGGAAATCGCCGCGCATCCGGACTCGGTCACTGCGACTGCAGAGCCCGGTGTCCAGAAGGCAGAAGCCTCTGCTATGGTGTGGAGCAAAAATGCTGTATACGGAGTCTATGCCTGGTGAGTTTCTGCTTGTCAATCTTTATCTCTCTCAAGACTATATTAACCACCGCTCAGGATCTGGGTGAGTTTCTTCATGTTGGCGTTCCAGTCTGCAATCGGCACCAACTTGCTGTACACGGCATACTCTGAATTCTCCACCGCTCCGGCTATCACTACAGCCAGCATCTTGGCGACCATCATAGGTGGTGCACTGAAACTGCCCATCGCAAAGATTCTCAACATATGGGGCCGTGCCGAGGGTCTCTTGGTCTTCCTGATCGTCTACCTGGTCGGCATTATTATCCTCGCTTCATGTAACGGACCAAACTCGTATGCGGCCGGTTATGTGTTGTACTGGATCGGCTACGACGCAATTTATTTGATTCTGGACGTTTTCATGGCCGATACCTCCGGCTTGCGCAACCGAGCCTTTGCTTTTGGCTTCTCCAACACCCCGTTTATTTGCACTGCCTTTACCGGCTCTTTGGCTGCCGAGTCGTTTATCAAAACCAGCGGATGGAGATGGGGTTATGGTGCATTTGCCATCATCATGCCTTGCGTCTTTCTCCCGCTGGCTATTGTGTTTAAGCTATATCAGCGCAAAGCCGCGAAGATGGGCCTCTATGTTCGGGAACCGAGTGGTCGCACAATCGCTCAGTCCATTGTACACTACTTTGTCGAGTTTGACTGTAAGTACCCGGCGACCTAATTGTTAGGTGTGTATCTGCAGATGCTAACTAGATCAGTGGTTGGCGTGTTCCTTCTCATGGCAGCGTTCATCCTTTTCTTGCTTCCGTTCAGCCTGGAGACATACTTCCGCATCACCTACGATAGCGGCGCTTTCATTGCAATGGTCGTCATTGGAATCTTACTGTTCCCCGTCTTTGCGATCTGGGAAGCCTACTTTGCCCCAGCGCAGTTTATTAAATGGGAGCTGTTCAAGAATCGGACAGTCTTGGGTGCCTGCGTCCTCAGCGCGGTTCTCTACTTTTCCTTTTACTGTTGGGATCTATACTACTACTACTTCGTCATGGTGGTGTACAATCTCGATGTTTCCATGACTGGCTACATGACAGAAATTTACAACGTCGGCTCATGCTTTGTGGGTCCTATCTTTGGTCTTTACATTCGATATACAAAGCACTTCAAGAATGCCTGCCTTTTCTTCGGCCTACCTCTCATGATGCTCGGTGCCGGCTTGATGATCCACTTCCGTGGCCAGGACGGCTCTATCAACTATGTTATTATGTGCCAAATCTTCATCGCTTTCGCCGGTGGCATCCTAGTCATTGGTGAAGACATGGCGGTCATGGCTGCCTCGGACCGCGCCAACGTTCCCATGATGCTTTCTCTCATCGGCTTGTGCAGTAGTTTCGGTGGCTCTATCGGATACGCCGTCTCAGGTGCCATCTATGCCAAGACATTCCCCGAAGCCCTACGCTCCGCTCTGCCTGCAGATGCCAAAGCCAATGCCACCGCAATTTACCTCGGTGGTTACGAAACCCAACTCTTGTACGCCGTGGGCACACCGGAACGTGACGCAATCAATTATGCCTGGGGCTACAACCAGAAATTCGGCTGCGTTGCATCGCTGGCTATCCTGGTTTTGGGTATTCCAGCTATTGCAGTCTGGAAGAACTACAGGACCGACAAGCAGCAAAACAAGGGAACAGTGTGGTAGTCTTTCTTGGCTTAGAACACTCTTGTGATACAACAGGCATCATCCACGCAACTCATGGCTTTCTTGAGCACATATTTTAAACATGCACAAAATCGCGAATACCCATTATATAAGACTTAATTATGCAACTGGCTTGTTGGAATGTACGGATTTGGTCTGAGCATGGCTTGGGCTTTTGTGTAGATATCCTAATACAATGAAAAACCGATACCCCCATTTAGTCTATCTCATTGAGACTTAGTTACTAAGATAAGCCAGAAAGGTTCAGCGGTAGTACAGACGCACAGGCGTTGCATAAGACACTTGTCATAGTCCGTGGAACGTAGGACGACCATCCAGAATTTGGAGAAATAGGCGGGTACAATCCTGCAAGACCATCCCCGAATTTCCACATTGTGCAGTGTACTGATATATACAGCAACTTTGAGGGTTGTAAAAAGATATTTGTACATGAAGGATCAACGACATAAATCAAGAGCCATCCGCCACTTCTATGACAATCTTCCCTCTCGCCCTGTGGCTTCTCAACCTCTCAAATGCCTTTACCGCATCGTCAAATTCATAAACAGAATCTATGACGGGCTTCACCTTCCCTTCCCGGATCATTTCGGCAACCTGCTGGAGATCATCATACCGATTTTTGAAAAAGACCAATCGGTAGGGCCGCTGTCCACCGCCAAAAATCCGTGGCGTGACAAGTCGGCCGGCAGTGGAAAAATGCGACTCGTTCCCGACCTGAGCAAATGCTTTGCCCGGCAGTAGGAAGTTGTGGCATTCACGATACAACTCGTCTGGTTTTCCGATCATGTCGAGCGCAAGGCTGTACAGTGGACCCTGCTTGCGCAGATGTTGGATGAGGTCCACCGCAGTATAGTCGAGGACTTCATCTGCGCCAATGCTTTTGAGTAGTTCAACATTCCGCGTTGAGCATGTGGCCGTGACCTGGCACCCAAATGCTTTCGCAATTTGAATTGCATAGGTGCCGACGCCGCCTGAGCCACCGTTGATAAAGATATGGTCGCCTGCTTTCACCTGATTGTCTTTGATGACCTGGATGGCAGTTTGGCCAGCTATACCAACTGTCGCCGCGTCATCAAGCCCGACGCCTTCGGGCAGTGGGACGACAACATCGTCGCGAGAAACAATATACTCGGCCAGGGTACCGTACTGGTTTGGCAGCGGCAAGCAGCCAAACACCAACTGGCCGATCTTGACATTGGACACTTTCGAGCCGGTGGCGACGACTTTGCCGCTATAGTCCATGCCGGGCGAAGCCGGCGTGGAGACTACGCATTTGTAGATGAAGCCCATTTCGGGCACTTTGTAATCGGCCGGGTTGATGGATGTGGACATGACTTTGATGAGCACCTGGTTGGGGCGTAGTGTCTGGCCAGGCCGGTGGGCGGTGTCGGAGTTGGTGAGGTTTTTCTCCAGGCCGCCGCTTGTGGTGGTCCAGAGCCATGCCTTCATGATTGATGGGATGGTTGAGGTGTTGTTGGTTGCCATGGCGGGTGGGTTGTGAAGATCTTGGGGTTTAGAGGGAAGATCAGGAAGTTATATGCGACGATCGCAGCTGATACATGGATGAAACCTGACGGCGGAGGGGTTGTGCACGTGCCAGACGTGGCTAAGGGGTGGTTTCAGAGAGTGGCTACTTCAAATCAAATTTGCTGGGATTGAGTTAGGGCAGCAGCAGACAGAGGAATAGCAGGGAGTCTGATGCTGATTGATGTTCATCGTGTCAATGCCGTCACAGCCTCAGGCACCCAGAGACACCGCATCATCGACGCTCGGACCACCGGTTGGCGCGCCTGCCGAAAACGGACTAGCGCCGCGCGGAGTACACAGTGACATCATATCGCAATCTCCTGTTGACGAGCCGGACGGAGAGGAAAGATGTACACTGTCAGCGCCCCCCTTGACTGTCTGCAGCATGTCAAGAGCGATTGTCGCTTTTTATGCATCTACTCTACCTGTGCTTCTTGATTGCAATATTCTAATATCATAACTTTCCCCGAACATCGCTGGTTGACCTTTGACAGTCATTGGACCCTTGACAGTCGCTGCATGTACCTGACCATGCCTCTCACTACAGCCTGTGTTGGGGCCAACGTCACCCCGACGGTGATATCTACCTGGTTTGCACATGTATGTCTAATTTCCTTGGGACCAAAAAGCCAACCCTACTGGGCCATCACTGACCAGCCTACGACTAGTATATGGACAGGAAAAGTCGGCACTTCAAGCCGACTGCACACATATCATACGACGAGGGCCTCAATGTCATCGGCGCTTTCCTCAGACATGCAGCATACCATACCGTAGAGGATTTGCAAGCATTTACTGCGCAGAAAATCCCCTCGCCAACTTGGGTCAAGATCCAGGAAGAAACCGTGCCCAAGGAATATCTAGCCAAAGCGGCCGATAACGTTAACGCTCAATTGGGCGAGCGTGGCATCAAGCGTGTTGGCGGAAAGACCTGGTGGCAATGGCGTGGCCATTATGGGGACCTGCAATGCGAGTGGATAGAGATGAAAAGCGATTATCGCGCAAGGAAACAAACCAATGCCCGCTGTAGACGGGTGATGCTGTATGTGCATGGGGGTGCTTATTTTTTTGGAAGTTTGGAAACACATCGGTATCAGATCCAGCGCCATGCTCGAAAATTGAAGGCGCGAGTTTTTGCCCGGTATGTATCATTTGGTGGTAGAGAATAGATCCTTTGCTAACTCGCGGATAGTAAGTGAAATGCTGCCTGATATCACTGGCTACATGTCTTCGTCTAATTCAATCTAGCTTCCTACCGTCTGTCGCCGCAATTTCCATTCCCATGCGGTTTGCAAGACTGCCTAGCGGCCTATCATTATCTATTAACGATGCAAGATCCAACGGAGATCGTACTGGCAGGTGACTCTGCCGGTGGTGGCATGGTGCTTTCGTGAGTTATTCCTCGATATGTCTGTCTGAAACCCGTCTAATTGGTATAGAATGCTGGTTATATTGCGTGACCAAGGAGTTCCACTACCCGCTGGTGCAATTCTTATTTCACCATGGGCAGATCTCACCCATTCTTTCCCCTCTGTTGCAGCAGGAAGCAAATTTGACTACATTCCCGAGCACGGCTTCATGCATCGTCCATCTCCTAGCTGGCCGCCACCAAATTCAGATGATCTGGCTTTTATCTACAAATCCGCGAATGAGAAAAATGCCAAACAGGCAAATGGTAGTCCCAAAAACGAAAACCGTGATCAGCAAGCTGCAATCCAAGGATTTGTCATCAAAGAAGAGGATACCACAGACGCGAAACACAGTTATCCCGGTCTGCAAAGTGGTATCGACAGAGTCGCGACAGCCGATTTTGGAACAAGCCAAGCAGACACTCTTGTTGTACCCTTGGAAGACAACACTGTTGTTGAAATCAAGGATCAGATCCAGATGTATGCTCCTAACCAGATGCTATCACACCCGCTAGTATCGCCAGTTCTGCAGCCTTCGCTAGGCGGACTACCACCGCTATTGGTCCTCACAGGCGGCGGAGAATTGCTGCGAGATGAGCAGATATACTTGGCACACAAGGCCGCCGATCCAGCGTCTTATCTTCCATCGGATGTCTTCCTTGATGAACATGACCCTGACAGAGTCATCGTGAACAAATACCCGCCGACAAACGTGCAGCTACAAGTTTGGGATGATCTGTGCCACGTTTCTCCCACTCTTGGATGGACAAGACCGGCCAAGTTCATGTATCGCTCTATTGCGCAATTCGGTGCATGGGCACTGGCACATGCTCAACATGAAGAAATCGATATCCCCGAGGACGACGCATCGTCAATCTCGAGTGCATCGTCGTTCACTTCTGGCGACGAGCATCAACAATCAACCACGTCTATCGGAAAGGCCGGTGATCCATTGCCACATTTCAGAAAACATATGATACGCCAGCGAGTGGACAGGCACGGTGTTGTCTATCATTTAGATCCCCCAGAGTCATTGCCAGCTCTCCAGCATCCGCGCGAAAAGGTCGGCGCGCTCAATTACGGAATTGTCAAGAAATGGCTAGCAGCGAAAAAGGCGTGGGATGAGAAATTTGCGAAACAGAAACTCGCTGTCCAGCGAAACCGAATCAAGGATTTTGAAAAGGGTTACTACGGCTTCGATCATGAATTACCTCCCGCATGTTCCATGGCTAGCAGGCGGAAGGAAAGGGACCTTGCCCCTCCAAAACCGCGCAAGAGTTATGGTATGATGATGTGGTCGCTTCTGGCTAGCAAACATGACAAAGAGATGGTCGAAAAAGAAGAGAAGGACGGTAAGGTTCTTCGTGTCAGTGGCGATGAACAGACGAAAAATACAGATGCTGTTGCCGAGCAGGCAACTTCGCCCGGCGAGAAAGATGCAGAGAGGCGCGGCCTATCGCCCTTGTCGGATAAGTCTCGAGGCCGGTCACGCAGTCGGTCGAGAGTCGTTAGCGATGTCGGTCAAGCGAGGGAACATGATTCAGAAAACCTCCCGTCGAGCACACACAACATCAATCATGCACAGCCAGAACAAAGACTTCTACATCCCAATGCGCAGCATCCACCATCCGAGGCAAGCGGCAGCACCACGCCGATTCTATTAATCCCAGGTCTCGACACTAACTCTGGGACTCCATTGTTGAGAACAAACGACAACGCCAGCACAGTAGCAGTCATTGATGCGGAAGGTGTTATCACCGCGCCAGACGGATCGACGCCAAACTCTATTGATGTGTCGTCTGTGTCAAGTACAGACAAATTTGCCTATCTTGTCCCCCCAGGTGCCACGCCAAACGATCGAAGCACCGTCAACTCGGAAAGAAGCGTCGCCACTTTGCTGACTGATAGCACCGTAGACGACTCTACCGCTCTCACAGAAGAACCCAACCCTAGCACGACAGCGGTCCGACACTTTCCAGCTGTGTTGAGAACTGACAAGGAGACAGAGCAAAGGATACCAGGCACAGTGAACGAAGCTTCTCGCAGCGCGGAACACGTGGCCTCGCAGGGTGGAAATCTTGCAAACGGGACTACAATCGAGGACGCGGAAATGTCTCGCACCCCGAAGGCGGGTATGTATGAGGGCGAGAAATCGTTCCCGCTCGAGGTTGGAGCAAGACCAGGAATGCCTGATCGGGAGGAGTTTATTACGGCGGAGGAGTATTGATCTTAAGCTGGTGAATTTGAAGTAACGACAGCAATATCATATATTTATCTGACCGAGTAACCGATTGACTAGACGTTTTACAGTTATTCTGTTTTGTTGCATATACGCACATTTCTTTCAGCGTTTTGTCTTGGTCAAATCTGATCTTCTATCACTTATACACCCGTTTTCTGTTGTCATCTAACTGCAATGTTTGAATTGATGGCTTGACAATCCTAGCCTGATCGAGAGGTGAAAAGATTTCTATCACAACAACCTCATGCTCAAGGGTAGTCGCCATTTCGCCATTTGATTGTATTCAGATATACGGATTTGATTTTTGTCCCTTTTCTGCACCTATTCATCATAGGAATGGAGCAGGCATATACCTCATCATCAACAACAACTGGTTGGATTAGAAATATGATACAATGTCATGCTAAATCTCATATGCTATCATCACTATAGTACATAAATGGCTAAACATACAATCACTTCCATTCAATGCCAACAGCTTTCGCAACCTTCTCCGCAACGCCTACAAAGGCCCTCCGTCGCGCGCTGTTTTCATCACCCTCCTCTGCCACGACAGTAGGCATCCCGCGATCTGCATCCTCA
Source organism: Eurotiales sp. R13A2 (assembly GCA_023625935.1). Lineage (NCBI taxonomy): Eukaryota > Fungi > Ascomycota > Eurotiomycetes > Eurotiales > Eurotiales sp. R13A2. Next base: position 156,719 of record JAMAFV010000006.1, on the reverse strand, counting down.
CACACTCGTGCATCCAGAGGAATATCGCCTAGGAAATCGATTCCGAGCCGTTTACATTGAGCCAGGACACCGTGGTCGGGGCTCTCGTTGTGAGAGTGCGAGAATATCTTAGTCTCGTGGCCGCAATTGGGGCAGGCGAAAAAAGCCATGTTTCGCACCATTCCAAGAACCGGAACATCCATCTTCTGAAACATTCCGAAGCCGCGCACTGCGTCGCGCAGCGCGATGTCTTGAGGTGTTGAGACGATCACAGCGCCGTCGAGGATTATCTCTTGCCCGATTGTTAATTGAACGTCGCCGGTTCCTGGCGGCAGATCGAGGATGAGGATATCGAGTGGGCCCCAGGACACCGAGTGGAGGAGCTGTTGCATGGCTTTGGTGACCATCAGACCCCTCCAGCTGATGGGGGTTGTGTCCATTGGAGGCGGGGAGGAGGGGTCGGCCGAGGGAGTAGAATCGTGGCCGGAGGCGTGCGGAAGTAGGTAGCCCATTGACATGGACTTCAAGCCATAGTTGGTTAGTGGCAGGAGGCAATTGTTGCTGTCGAGCCGGGGCTCGCCGTGCAGATTGAGGAGCGTGGGTATGGAAGGCCCGAAGATGTCGGTGTCCAGGATGCCGGTACGAATGCCTCGGCGGGCCAAAGCGAGTGCTAAGTTTACTGTTGTAGTAGAACAAGCATAAAGTTTTAGAGGAGGATATTCACGCAGTCATCATCGAATTTGACGCACCAGCGATCGTCGACTTCCCGACTCCGCCTTTGGCGGAAGACACTGCGACGACTTTTGCGACATCCCGAATCTTGCGCTTTTGCGGCAGACCACGGCGGCTTTTGAAAGTAGGAGGCGTTCCGGATTGTGGGAGGCCCTGGCAGTTGGTATATTGTTAGCGCTTGTAATGGATGGCGACGATCAAGAGAATGAATGGATAAGACATACTAGCGGGTTGTCGTGTTGCAGGGCACGAAACGTCGAAAAGAGACGCGCAGGCGCACTTCGCGGGCGCATTCTTTGTGTGGCTTCAGATGCGAGTAAGCCAAATGAAATATAAGCTAGAAATTGCAAAGGGCATAAGCTGTTAGCAAAAGCAAGACGAGCAACCAGCTATCCAGAGCTGCTGGCGGAGGGCCCGGCAGATCTTGCCCTCCCGGCCACCGCGGCCCCACCTGCTGGGAAATTTTCCCCGAGTTTTTGGCTCCGCATCTCAAAAAGTTTCGGCGGAATCAGAAAAAAATAAAAAAAATAAAGCACAAGATACTTGCACGTTCGCCAGAGCATAAACGACTACCATCATGCCAGCAAAAAGCTCTAGAGGCTTCAGAAGCCTGGCAGATCAGCTTGCTGATTTGGAAGATCCGACTCCTCAAGGTTTGTGCCCCCCGGAGAAAAAAACGATTGCTGTCGCAAGTGCTGACAGGTGCCTATCTTAGATTTTGACCCGGAAGACCCAGATGGCGGCCATCCACGCAGCGACGATGACTCTGGATCCGAAGTTGACGAGAATGCTGGCCGTGAGCACTACGAGAAGGTCGGGTAAGTGGACACTGGTTCGTGCATCGTGAAAGCAGTGGGCTGATCAAAGGCCTGGAAACAGCAAGAGCAAGCTCAGGAAGCCCGAGACCCTTACCCTGGGAAAGGAATACGCCGGGTCACGCGTGAGCAGGGACGCTCTAGACGACATGAGCGATGACAATGACCCTTTTCAAATCCGCGACTCCGACGAGGATGACGATGACGAAGAAGAAGAGGAGGACGAGGAAGATATGATGGCATCCGAAGAAGATGAAGAGCACACAGACGATGATGACAAGGAAGAAGACGATAGCGATCTGTCAGATGGTGAGAATGCCTCAGAGGACTTGTCTGCATCTGACGAAGACGACATCGCGCCGAATAACCGATCCATGTCAGACGACCGTGCAGAACTCCGGCAATTGATGGCTACCGATCAGAAAACCGTTGCTGCAACCATATCCCAGGCTGCCAAAGCAGATGCCACCAAAGGAATCGCCGTGAGACAACAACGAGTGGCTTTCGATGCGTTGCTGAATGCGAGGATCAAACTGCAAAAAGGCTTGACAGCCATGAATAACTCTGATATCTCGTGGGAGGCTGAGGAGGAAAACTCTGACGCCATGAAATCGGCAGAATCAGCTGCCTTGGCTCTATGGTCTACGCTAGAGGAGCTACGCGTTGCCATCGCAGATGTACAGTCAAATGAAAGCGCCAAAAAACGGAAGCGATTATCACCGGTCTCGCTTGCCACTTCTAACGAGTCTCTTTGGCAGCGGATGCAGGATTTGGAGACAGAGTCCCAGACTCACCGTCGTGCGGTGCTTGAGAAATGGAACCATAAAGTTCGGGGCACGAGTGCTAACCTTCCCAACGCCCGAGGAAAACTTCTCGCAAATTCCGACAACAACTCAATCATAGCTGTGCTTGAAGCGCACGTTGCTGCAGAGACAGGAGACCGAGTTTCTAAGAAGCAGCGCACTGAATCTTCGGAGTCTGGCGTGTACGACGACGCGGCTTTCTACCAATCCCTTCTACGCGACTTGGTCGAGCAACGGATGTCTTCGTCAGATGCCGTCACTAATGGTCTGGATTCTCTTCACTTGCAGCTCCCCGCGCATCCAGCTTCGGGTATGCGCAAGGATAAGGTCCACAAGGATGTCGACACCAAGGCATCCAAAGGTCGCAAGATGCGTTACAATGTGCACGAGAAGCTACAGAATTTCATGGCGCCAGAGGATCGGGGCACCTGGGGCGATCGCGCGAGAGACGAATTCTTTGCTTCTCTGCTGGGAAGAACTGCAAGCGGTCTGCTCGGGGAGGCAGATGCAGAGGACGAGGTGAACGGCGTTGACGGAGCCGCATCGGACGAGGAAGATTTGGAAGAGGGCGGACTCAGGCTGTTCAGAAGCTGATGGAGCTGTACATAATGTGTTTGTAATACTTTCAGAGTGCACAGTCTACAAATTCATCGAGTCGCACTGCTTGTCTATTACCATATTTGTACTTGACAAATGCCGTTATATTTACTACGAGAGCTCCTCATAGCATATACATATGGATGCTATCTTTGCGACTTGAATTTCAGGCCGCCTTTCAATATTTTCACTGCAACTATGCAACTAGTCAGTAAACTTAGACAAGCAAAGCTGAAGCTTATGTAAGCGCGGCGGCGAATTTTGTTTTGCTAGTAAGCTTCACCACGTCGACTTTGCCTCTGCTTGGCGTCGCAATTTTGCTGCAAGGCGTGCGCACGGAAATTGGCTGTTCTCGCTTCATTGCCAGCACACGCAAGACAAAGAAAACAACAGAAAGCCCGAGGGAACACGCAGCGCAGGCCTTGATTCGCCGGCAGCGCTGAAGTTGAACAACAAGTTTCTCTTTTGGTCTAGCGTGTTTTTTTCCTCCTTCCCGCTGCTTTTCCTCTTGTCTCATCATCGCCCATCACCACCACCACTACCGCAACAGCAACATCAACAACGACGCCCCTCTCCTCACGGCCTCGCTCCTTCATTAATTATTAATTGTTCTCTCTGCCCGTCCTGCTCTCGTCTTCTGCCGTGCTTTTGGTGTTTTCTTCCAGACTCACACATAGCTTTCTACCTTGCTCGCACGTCCACCCATGGCTTCTGTAAGTGCTCTCGTTGCTCGCTCGCTCGCTCGCTCGCTGTCGATGCTATGGCTGCGTATTCTTTGTCTAGCAGCATGCTAAACGTGGCTTCACTTAGCCCCGCCCTCCTCACAGCTTCGGAATTTCCAGTCCTCTCCCCAACGGTTCTGCGGCAAGCGGCCCCGTCCCTGGCGCAACTCCTCTCCTCCCAAATAATGGAAGAATCATCCAAAGCGGGCCTGTGAGGGTGCTTTGTGTCGCGGATGTCAGAGGTATGTCCGGCCTGACGAGTGCCCTCTAGAGCTCCGAATATCGCGATTTAGGGAAGAAATAACAGGATCACCCATGCTGACGCCCTCTCTCCTTCCTCCCAGGCAACCTGAAATCCTTGAATGAGCTTGCCAAGCAAGCAAACGCTGATCACATCATCCACACTGGCGACTTTGGTTTCTACGATGATACCTCCCTCGAGCGAATTGCTGATAAGTGGGTTTATTTATTTTCCATGTGCGAGAGTCATCATCGCTAAACGGTTGATTTAGGACTCTGAAACACGTGGTCCAGTATTCGCCTCTCTTGCCAGACCATGTGAAGCGCACAATCGCCCAAATCCCCCCACAACAGCCTGTCAAGGCACGCTTTACACCTGACCAGCTGCCCCTCTCCGAGCTTCCCCAACTTCTCGACAAGCGACTAACCCTGGAAGTCCCTGTTTATACCGTGTGGGGCGCCTGTGAAGATGTCAGAGTGTTGGAAAAGTTCCGTTCAGGCGAATACAAGGTCGACAACCTTCATATCATTGACGAAGCAAACTCTAGGCTTCTTGATGTGGGAGGAATCAGGCTCCGTCTGTTGGGTCTAGGTGGCGCTGTTGTCATGCACAAACTGTTCGATAATGGAGAGGGTAAGACGACTATCGCCGGTGGCCAAGGAACTATGTGGACTACTCTGTTGCAGATGGGCGAGCTAGTTGACACGGCCAATCGAGTCTACGATCCGTCCGAAACCCGAGTCTTCGTAACACATGCGTCGCCAGCTCGTGAAGGCATGCTAAACCAGCTTTCAGTCACATTGAAAGCCGACTTCTCGATATCCGCTGGTCTGCACTTCCGCTACGGTTCGTCTTACAATGAGTTCTCTGTCAACCCGACGTTGGACCACTACCGTGGCAAACTCGCTGCATCCAAAGCATCCTTTAACGATGTGTGGGATACTGTGCGTGGTGAGGTGGAGTCTGCGATCTCTGCGAATGAGGCTCAGAAGACCCTGCTGGATAATGCCTTGGACATTGTGCAAAAGATGCCTACTGTGGCTAATGGTGGAAATCCCTTTGGTGGACCTGTTGCTGCCGCTAATGCTGGAGGGCAGGTGGATGAGAGTGCTTTCAAGAACATGTGGAACTTCAACTTGGCTGATGCAGCTTTTGGTTATCTCGTGCTTGAAGTCGACGGTGGTAGAATTGGCACTGAAATGCGCGCGCAGGGTTTCAACTTTTCTCACAGGACTGGAAAGCCAGGAGCCGCCGCTGCAGCACCTGGCCAGCTTCGTGGCGCAGGTGCTCCCCAATTTGGCCAGGCTCCTCCAGCTGGTCGAGGCGGTCCATTCCCAGATTCCCCGTCCACTCAAGCTAAGCCTCAAGCTCCGCCAGTCACAACTGTTTCTCCCGCTCCTGTCCTCCCCAAACCTGCCACTCCTCAGCCCACTTCCGCAGATCGAGAGGCCAATGGAAGCAAGGAAACAGAAAAACCGTCGGAATCTCCCGCATTCAAAGGCGAGAAGAAGCAAAGCAACGGGCTGTTTATCTCCTTCGTTGACAACGAGCAGGCCGCGCGAGATATTTTCCCAGAAGAAGATCAAGGTAAAATCACCAAGGTCGAGAAATGGGGCAAGTTCGGTCACGTCGTAACCTTTGGAACGGTCGAGGAGGCGAAGGCTGCATTGGACCGACAACCCGCTGAGCACAAGAAGCCTTCACCACAGGGCCAACCTCGCAAGCCAAACGTCAAGTTCTTCGAGGATCGAGGCTCTCGCCGTGAAGGTAATGCAGGTACTTGGCAAGCTAGCTCTCGCGGAGGTGCTTCAGCACCGACTCGCGGCGGATACCAGAGCGGTGCCAGTGACAGCGAGACCGGACGTGGCCGTGGAGGATTTGGCCGAGGTCGCGGACGCGGTTCTGACCGTGGTGGACGAGGCCGCGGCCGTGGAGGATTCAACAGGACTGGCGATTCCCCGGCTGCAGCATCTTCCGGCGACAAGCCTGCTGCCACTGGCGGCGATTCTTAAATGTAATTCGATGACTTTCTCTTTCTCTCTCTCTCTCTTTTGATGAAAAGGCCTTATTTATTTTATTTCCATGTGTTTTTTTGACGCTTCCTGGACTTCCATTAGAAACCGTGGATTTTCTACCCACTTTTTCTCCATTCTTCTCTTGTCTCTTCTTACTTCCATCCACTTTTATTTTTGAGCGAACTGTGTGTCTACCATTACCCTAAACCTATTTCCCATCTGTTCCATGAATGATTTTATCTTCAGTGTTCGAGTAAAATTAGTTTCTCTTATTTCTATTTTTTTCATTATAAAAATCCTCCCCCGCCCCGGTCCCCCTTTTTCTACGCTCACCGTGGTACTTGGAAATGTATGTAGCTGATATCCTTTACACTACTATCTGTTCTTACATCGACCAAAAAAGCGTTCTTTTCTTATCCTCATATTTCTCCTTTATCTTTCGTGTATTCTATGTATCATCTCGATATACCAATTCCGGTTGCTTTTTCTTTTTCGTACACTGGGCTCAAGGAAGGATTGGGGAAAGGGGCGGGTTTGGAAGAGTGAATGCTCATTCAGGTATGGTTTCATGCCAAGTTGTAAGGTACGTTAGCAGGGTCGTTTACATGCTGCCCAAGCTGGGACAATTTGATAAAGAAGAGCGATGTTACATATGAGGATCGGATTTCCTTACCCTTTTCCTTTACCCTCTTCCGTACCTCCTGATGTAGAAGTTATCATTAGTCGAGACAGAGACGAGGATTGAGACCGTGCTATAGGAGATTTGGCCCGAGGCGTTGTTTTCCCTTCAAAGTAATTGAATTGAATTACAAATAGCTGAGCACGCTTTGATGGTAATTTAGCCGTGGAAAGGATCGAAATGGTTCGTTAGAGCACATCAAGATGAGGGGAGCGTAGTGTGAATGCTTTCTTAGTGCACAGGATGGAAGTAGAGGAATTGCAGAAACTTTCTAAAAAAAAAAAAAAAAGACACAGTCATAGGGTTGTATCAATGACAGCATGGCTTGGAAATACGTAGGGTGGCTGTGGAAGTAGGTCGCGACAGACAGTGAAGCCCTAAAATGCCGGCCCCTTGAGACTCACCGGACAAAACATTTTCTCCCTCACTAAGAGCAGCCACTCTCTTACCGCGCATATAATAACATTGTATTATGATCGACTCCGTGAAAACTCTCCAGATAGAGCATATTTGGCTAAATGACCGGCGTATTCTCTAAGAGCACAGATTACTCCGGAGACAGTAGTATATGAGCTAAACACCACTCAGCTGAATCTAATTTTGGACATTCCTCCACAAATACATGAAATTGAGTAAAAGTGACGTAGTATTATAGACGGAGATTCAGCGTCAATTTGGCAAAGAAAGGTTGTTGTGGCTGTTAACAGGCTATTTAACTTGTCACCCCATCGACTAAATTCGCAATGTTTCGAAACAGCGAAAGCGCAAGAAATTATTTGGAATTATTAGAGTATATACGTTGCATGGCTATTATGGCAGACTCCCTTCAAGGGAGTTTAAAATATGATACATGACGCACTACGAAGCTCAGCATGCGTCTTTGCCTAACCTCCAAGAGTGCCACCAGTCATCTTGGACACTGTCCGGGCTACTTGCAAGTTTTCTGTAAAATGGAACAGTACTAAAACACCTTCTTGTAAGAAGCACAACACCGAAACCGATCAAGCCAGCGAGAATGAAACCGCAGAAGGTGAGGAGCATCCAGTGTTGACCCATCTATGCTTGTTAGCGAGATCAAAATCAGACGGCTGGGAACTTATGAATATCCATACCCAGAAAATTAAACGCGCATCACTACGGTGCCAGCTGTTTCCAACGTGGTGTGTGAAGAAACTCCAAGAGTGGTCCATGTACTCATCCTTCATAAGAACGCGGACACGGCCCATCTCGGACGGGTCCTCTTGCATATACTCTTTCCAGATGACCGACAGGAAGAGTGGCCCGGTCGAGTACATAACGGTGATGTAGGGGAGTTCCCAGTGACGATCGTACTGTTGGAGCGATTCGATCACGCGCAGGAAGAAGGGATGCTGAGGAACCGAACCCATAGCATCGTTGGAGATGCCAGTGGGTACAGTTCGCCGCAACCACGCGGGATAAGCGAGTAGAGGATCCAAGCGACGATTGCAGCCCTGGTGAGAGTTAGACCATTTGTATCAAAAGTGAATTTTTGCCGGGTCAATATATACGTCGTCCAAATCTATATAAATTCCGCCATAGTGTGCCAGCACAAAATAACGGATCGAGTCTGCGCGCTGGATGGGGTAATCGTAGCCATCAAAGGTCTCGAGAAACCAGGGATATTCAGCGACGATAAAATCGCGCGCCATCTCATCCGTCCACAGCTGGAATGATCATTAGCAAGGATTCAGCGCCGGCTAGACAAGGGTCATACAATATACTCGTAGTCCGGGTGCAGGTCAATACAGCTCTGCTGGGCATCGACCCAAATCTCGGGGATACTTTCGTTTATGTAGGTCTGGTGAATAATCTTAGGGATGATCTGAGGGCGATTGTCGATTGGGGTGGAGTTGTGCAAGGGCAGCTCGGCGCGGTCAATTGCGTCGGCGGCTCCATCTTCTATGAGTAGTAATAGCAGCGTCCATACGCTGCGAACGAGGAGAAAGAGGATGAGAATATTTATCAGGATGATTATCAAAAGACGGGCCCGCATGATTGTAGTCGTAATTTTTCTCGCACCGCCAACCTCAAATTCCTAAGAGTGGTCCAATCGGGAGACAAATGTGTCGAGTCACTTAAACCAAAAGTCCGGGATCGTCAAAATTCTTTGGCGAGCCAGAATCACTGGCATTCTTGTTTTGAAGGTCTCGAGAGTTGTATGGAGGGTTATTCGCCGGTTTAGGGTTGGTAGATAGAGCTGAAAAACGCAGGCTCGAGAGTGTGAGAATAAAAATGAGGAAGTAAATAAGGAGTGAACAAGTACAGAACACAAAATATTCAAAACCCTAAATAAAGAAAACCTAAAAAAGAAGAAGCCTAGTTCAATGACAAGATAGAAAGAGGCAATCAATCAGATAGTGTAAATTAGCGTCGCTGGATGTTCGCTGGATATCGCTGGATGTTCGCCGGATGCTACGTAGGCGGCTCCACACTATAGCTTTGCCCAGCATCCTCCTAAGACAGCTTCGAAGAAGGTCTGCTGTCATCTAACATAATTCAATGTTGCTGCCTATTTAGGACCCGAATCACCAGTTATGTATGATGTCTATGGACCAGGGAATCTTCTGTTGAGGGACACCGGGTTCCTGTAGCGGAGAAACACACTGTTGCAGTTTGCAGCACCATCTTGAACTTGAGATTCTGCCTCCATCATGCAAAACGGCGTACGCATCGCACTAGTTGTCGCGTTAACAATTTACTTTTCGTTTTATCTGTTAAAGGAGCATCTTCTAGATCTCAAAGAACAATATCGTGTCAGCACACACGTGCAGGACTGGGTACGCTGGCATCGGCCGCGTCTCTTTCAAGGCGATGAAGATGGCGTTTCTAACCAAGCTTGAGGAGTCTTGAAAATTTGTGCAGATGAATTATATTTTAGTACTGCTGCATGGTAAAGAATTACCTGCTGACCTGACCCTGCGAATAAGCTTGCGGTTTTCTATCTATACAGCTGACCTATTTTGAGGCTGTCAACGCCCTGGAACCTGAAACACGGGCTTTTGTCTGCCTTTACTTATCGACTGGACAATCTTTATGCCTATAATTCATCGTCCATTTTGGGGTAATCAATGGTGCTGCGGCTAGCGTCACATATACGCTCAAAAATTTGAGGCTTCTCTTGGTCTTCGTTTATTATTCGAGACAAAAGTCCATGATTGTGTTTCGTATGGTTATTTAGATCTTCAAGCCTCCTTATCATTTTTCTGGGCTGACGATCCTGGAAAGTGGTGTTTGCGGTGGTGTTGAGATTTGAGTCATACTGAGAATTTTGGAATTGGGATATGTTTTATCAATCAACTCTAGTTTTTAATGTTTTACAATCTAAGTACTATATTATTAATTAAGCTTTGACCAGGGATTCACCACATAAAGAGCAGGTAAATCGACCTTTATGTACACATGTTGTATCAACTTCTCCTGTTTCGTGCTCTCTTCTGCCCTTTTCCTTTCTTCTTCTTTCCCTGTTCTAGCCTTTTATGTATCGTCCACTGTAATATCTTGTCACACGCCTATCGCTCTATATCATTGCATTGCCATCCCGTCATCTTGAAGCTAGCCGTTGTTTTTGCGCTCGCTCGCGCTTCATCGCCCATGCCTTGATCCCGATGTTCAGAACCACCAGCGACATTATGAATGCTGTGAATCCCATGCATACGGTGAAGGTGAACATGGCATCCAGCTCATAATACTCCATGGCTTCAATTACTTGACGGGCCTATTGAATATTAGTAAAACAGCCGTATGTGGTTCATGAGTCACTTACGCTTAGCATGAAGATGAGCCCCCCAGATATTAGGCAAAATCCCGCCACAATTTCAGTGGGAGGGCGACCTGGGAGGTAGGAGGTTGGAGGTCGTAGGAACAGCAGAAAATATGTCATTGCGCGAGCAATTGCGAATCCAATGAACATATTACCCCATTGCTTATGCACCATAGTCGAGGTCATGCTATCCTGGTGGTGCGATCCCATCATCATACCAAGGAGCAAGATGACAAGAGACGGCATTGGGTTAAGGGAAACACTCTGTGACTTAGGAGGCTGCCAATTCTCATCCCCAAATTCAGAGTTAGGGGTTTGTAACAGGGTTTTGTTAAGCGCGTCCCGCATACGCCTGGATTCAAACAGCATACCGGCAAGACCACCTCCAAAGAACATAATAGAGATGGAGACATGTTCTAAATCAGTGGCAGTCCACGCTTGCCCCCAGCCGGCCAGATGTTCTAAGAAGACATTTGTAACACCATATATAAAGATGACGAACGACTCCACAAACTCGCCCGAGGGAACCCTTGCCTTCCAGCCGACAACACGCGCAGGGGGTTTCTTATTCCAGGCCCATCCCAAGTCGGCCCAGGCTCCGACAAACCGTCCAAGAGTAAGAACGCCATACCAGAAGAAGATCCCACCCTTAATAAAGTGTGCCAGGCCGTTAAAAACCTCAATCCCACGGAATATACCACCATAAGTAACAGCTCCAGTTGCAATGGCAATAAAGCCAAAGGGAAGAATAATGCGATCGACCACATTATATACGCTATTGAGAATGCGTAGAACACGGCTTGAGACAATACCAGGCACGTATTTTAAGAGGAAACGATCGAATATAGAAGTATAGAACCAGCCACGAAGACCAGAGGGCTTCGGATGAAGCTCTTCGGGCTTTAAAAAGCCGTCGTACTCGGCTTGTGACTCATAGGATGGTGACAAAGAGCTGCGAATGGAGGAGCTAAGTTCAGTTCCTTGGCTAGTTTCTTGGTACGAGTAGTCCTCATGAGTAGCCCTAGTGGAGGAGAGTAATCCGTGCTCATCCGTTGCGAGAGGAAGGAATGTAGCATTATTGAAAGATTCCGGTTGCGACTGCTTGGTCTCGCCACGACCAGCAAACGCAAATAACAGGGCCAAAACGACCTGTGCACTGATAACCCACGTCGCTATCCAGCCGATTTTGTGGTGGGCGTTGTTTTCGTACAAGTCGGGGGTCTGGGTATTATAGATGATTCCGAAAAGCAGACCAACGGCGTTAAAGACCAGAAACAGGAATTGCGACGGAAGCGCAAGTCGCGAGTGGCCAACACTTAGTAGAACAGCTGTTACAGAGTTAGTCTGAATCAAAATAGCAATGATTAGAAAGTAGCTTGCCTGCAGGAAGAACAAAACACCATGCTATAGTCATGAGCGCAATATGCATTAGGATGGCGCTTGAGTGCTGGCCATAAGCGAAGTAGCTTATGAGCGCTTCGCTCTGGTCCATTTGTGAGACGGAAGCTGCACCAGCAGCTGCAGTGGGAGCGGTAGGCATATCCATATTCATGCCCATTGCTTTGTTATCAAGGTGAGCAATCGAAAGGGACGTGAAGACTAGAATAGCGTATGCAGCAGGTGAAAAGCTGCGTAAGGCCGGATAGATGATTGTGAAAGGCAATTGAAAATCCTCAAAAGCTTCAAGAAGCTATAAGATGTTGAAATGGACGCAGAGCTTCAATCGATGAAAAAGATCGAAGCTCTGTCGAATCGTGGCGTATCGGCACTGCCAAATCCCTTGAAATAAAAGCTTCCGCGACAGTGGATTTGTTGTCTTTGCTCTAGTTCCAACAAGTTTGAATGGGATCCAAGCAAAGTTGCTTGCACAATTACTCGTTCTGACGGTGGTGTTGAATGCTAGTGTTGGGACCGGTAATCGTATAGGGCTGGGAGCAAAATGGGGGTATATGTGGACGCTATCTAATAGGGCGACTGGATAGGACAGGCTTAAGGGGATTAATAAGTTAGAAAGAAAGGTATGAGTCTGCGTCACAACTCTTAAATCATAAAAGGGAGGGAAAAAAAAAAAGAGAACAAAACCTGATTAATACTAATTTTTAATGCTTCGGAGATGGCGGAAATAATGCAAAATGTCGTAAAGGACCTGTAACAGCTTTGATCCGTTCCATGATCATGTAGCCCTAGCCCACCAGAAACCGTTTCCGGGAGAATACTATCTATGAGGATGTCTGCCAACCAGCTGCTAGGTAAGACACTGCATCCAATAATCATACAACAACTATCCAGCGCTCGTCGGCGAGAGTCTAGCGATCATTCAGGCTCCAGCAATTACCAAGGCTGCAACAATAATGCAGTGGAGATCTGCAATTCTCTGATAGCTTCCAAGAACCAAACATTATCAGGCAGTTCCTGGAGAATAATCTAAACGATCATCAACAGCAATTTACAGGTGTACCGGCACTAGCCAAGAAATTAACTCCTTGCAAGCGCAGCCACTGCTTCTTAGGCCCAATGACAGTTTACTAGAGTATTTGTAGCATATAAGCCTAGCCTTGTACATCAGACAACTAGACCCTGCAATGCCGATTAGACCAAGCTGGCATTGCTTCCGACTGAGCCGAACTCCGAGTTGGAGCTTCTATTTTCCAATACTGTAGTATACACGACGGAGCAGTAGGCTGCTGATTCTCAACAATCTCGAAATCATGACTACCCCAAAGTAGATCTCAAACAGACGAAAATATTGGTAAGAAGCAGACGCGTTGCATCTCTTACATATTCAGGAAGCTAATAAGATCCTATATGAAGAGTTATTTTCTTGGGGGGGCGGCGGGGCGGGG
>JAMAFV010000006.1:0-143502 GCA_023625935.1 Eurotiales sp. R13A2 | reverse complement strand
CTCTCATCTTCACGCACCTAAAAACAACCAAAATTCATTGTTATTTTCTTCCCCCCCCCCCCCCCCCCCCCCGGGGCGTATGTCTTCATGAACGCACGCCTGCTGACAAAACAAAGTATGGCATGACGTTGTTGTTCTGTAGCACATATTTAGAATTTTCTAATTATAAAAATTGCCATGCACAAATGCGGCTTTATGAAATCCCATACGTACGTTACTTCTGGAGGTTATATCGAGTGGTTCGCAATAGGAAAATACTTCAGCGCGAGCTAGTGGGGGGCCTGGCGAATCAGCAGAGCCAGCGATATCTCGCTGGATGCAGCGAAAGTCGCCGGCCCGCTGTATCGAGGACTTAATCCCTGTCGCCGTCCACGATCATTTTACTTGTCGGACGGCCGGTTGACGCTCGTTTACCTACGGTGGCTGGCCGGCGAATTGCTTTTGATCAATTCACTAGACGCGAAGTGCCCGTGGCCACCGCCTTTTGTGCTGCCAAAATGGAGAATATTCAATATGCAGCGGCTCGCTCGTCCTCTCATATCAAGCCGCGCCGAGCTGGCGTGCCTTGCGTGCGATGTCGCCAGATGAAGGTGAGCACCAGAGCGCTCTGCGGCTCTTAACCCAGTACAGTCCGTCGGTTGAAAAATGAATTAATGTCTTCAGATTAAATGTAATGCCAACCAAAAATTCCCTGCACCTTGCTCGGCTTGCGAAAAAGTTGGTGAGCGGTGCGCTGTTGATCCTTTGTTCAAGAGGGTCACCAAAAGAGTATCCAAAAAGAGGTAACGCAGGCCCAATGATTTTTGTGTTTTACGTCTTAATGTCACTCTAATCGCATCTAGTCTTAAACCCGACCATGGATATGAAGGTGCCCCTGCATACAGGACACCCCGTTCTGAGGGATCAGTTACCGAGCCGACTGAGTTGTCGTCGACGCCGGATGGCCTTTTACCTGGCTCGCATTCTTCCGTAGCAAGCATAACTGCCGAATTGCGCCTAGGCGGGAGAAGAGCTGCTCGGTTTACCCATGAGGCTACCGGCGTCTACCTCACGTCCGGTGTTGTGGCAGAACTGCTAGAAGAGTATGGCAAGCGAAGTGGTATTTCTCAAGTTTTACTCGCTCACGATCCATAGGTATTATTCTAATCTTCATCCAAGATTTCCCCTTTTGCTTGACCCTGCCACCACAGTCGATAGCTATGAGAAAGCACCCTTGTTGTTCTGGGGTGTATTGGCCATCGCAAGCAAAGACTCTGAAAAGTATGCATCTGACTACCCTCGACTACAAATCCTCGTAAAGCAACTGGTAGCAGACATACTTCTCCTTGGTACTCGATCCATCTACCTTGTCCAAGCTCTAGTTCTTCTTTGTGTTTGGTCTTTTCCCCATGAAGACATGAACAAAGAGCCGTTTTCGATGTACTGTGCAGTCGCCATTTCTATGGCACGGTCTCTTGGTTTACATCGCCCACAACACCCATTCATTTTTTTTGCTGCGAAAGCTTCCGAAATAGGAACCATGGAAGCTCGGACGGCAACCTGGCTGTCTTGTTTCATCATCGATCAATGGTAGGATTACTCTTTGCATGTTCATGAGCTCGCTGACTGTTCCACAGGCATACTGCAAGATTCGGGGTGCCAGCTTCCATCAGGATCGACCACACGGTCCTTCACGCCCTCAATAATTCGATGACTTGGTTACCAGCAACTATGAGAATCCAGCTTCACATTGCGTTTGTCACCTCAAAGATTTCGACTGTTCTCGGAGAATGTGAGACCTCGGCCACTGGGCTCACGCCGGATCCTGGTCCGTTCGTGCGGGGATTTGAAACAGAGCTTTGCATGATAAAAGACAGATATGCGTGCGAGTGGTCTCCTGCCGAGGAAGTCTCATTCCTTGACGCGCGGCTCAGTCTGTACTCTTACGTTCTCGACCAGAAAAGAACCGAGCCCCTGAAAAATTTTCATCCAGGCAATGAACTCATCACTCAGAGCATTATCACAGCGAGACAACTCCTAATCGTGCTGAATACAGTCCCCGATGCACTGAGCAAAGGAACGTTCCATGTGTTTCGCTCTGCAAGCTACGCAGTCTTCTTCCTCTTGCGCATTCTAGGGACAGCACCCAAGGAGTATATCGACGAGACGGGTATCAGAAATATCATCAGACAGACTTTTACTCTCATGAGAGACATGTCCCAGACAGCGAATGACCGACGTTCTCAATGCATACGAGTATGTAGAATTATTGAGAACATGATTGACTACGAAGACTGGAACAAAGACACGCCGGTCTACGGCAAAGCCGAGTCATTTATGGCCAATAACTTGGTCGCAGATGTTGCGGCCAGGGGGATCATCAAAGCGAATATGCGGCATGCTGCTGCACAAACGGAACGCGATAACCGGGAAGCCATGGCAGCAGGAGGGCCGCCGGAGGTGGAATCGAATTTTGACATTGATTTCTCGATATGGGATCCGATGGGATGGAATGTGAGTTGGCAGGATAGTGATAATCTATTGTTTCTCAGCGAGGATATAGGTGGATCATCGTGATTTAAGTATCGTTTGAGCTCTCCCAGTCCGATGCGATGCTCTAGATCCGTCAGTGTTTGATGTATCCATGTACTCATATACTGCGGGAGAACGGATCTCCAGTTTTCATATTGGTGAAAACCCGTGGTATATGAATTCCGAGCTCTGAACCACACTGGAGAGTACTCCTAGGAAGTTCAGATGAGGACCAGATGAACGAGTTATCAACACGACGAATCTGTTCCGCCAGCCAATCGCCAGAAAAACAGCAGAAAGTATACGCTAACGATGCCTCCTCATGTGTGTTGTCGTATTCTATGCAATCTGAGACCCAAGCATAGAGTATTGAGATGGCGCGGAGATGGATCCACTCCGTCCATTACATCTTGATCGTATGCTTCAGAAAATAAAAATTAGCGAGAAGGTTCGTAGGGCAACAGTGATCAAGGTGGCGAAAGCTTCTTCTATATCGTTTCATTCTCCTTAGAGTGATAGACGAAATATTGTGTTAGAAAAAAGAAAAGTCCGAGCTGCGCCGAGTACTTTACAACAATGCTGGGGGGAAGAAATGGCCACTTGACGAGGGTAATTAGCGCGCCAGATGCAGGAAACACCGTGGTTGTTGTGTTATGAGATTGCAAAATGTTGTTCCAGATGGTAGGTAAGCTTACATGTACTTGTTAATAGAATAGCAATGATGTGTTCTTTATATGCCCGCTTGCACGAGGTTGTATTATTATAAGCAAATTTTCAATCGTTACAGGTCGCATGGCTAAGTTTCAAAACGTGTAGACGGAATGCAGCTTCAATACTCGCCAGTGTAATGATTAGTAGCCCTGCAACGCGATGTCTTTCTAAGTTGACATTGATTGACTTTTGGCATAGTACCGGGCGCAGGGCAAGTGGCAGATTACGAACATAACAGCAAGATTCCTTAATACAAGGAGTAAATCCGCTGCATATCTGATTAACAATGGCAAGTCAATTTCTAAAGAAATCATCGAAAATAAAATCAAGTAGGAATCAAACACCGACAGCGATGCGGGGCTTTATCTGATCGTTGACAGCCGCGGGCCGCGCGAGCCGCTGGTTCCGCATTGCCAGGACTATAACTTCCCTTTTCGCCGTTATAGTATCTCCGGAGGTGATACAATATTTTTTATAGATTTCAATAAAGCCCCACAGTCTGATCATCTTTTGATGATAGCCTCGGAACCTTTTTCGGGGCCCGGGAGCTTTGTTTCGATCTTAAAGCCGGTCAGAATATAATAGCCATAGTCCCGGGTTTTGCCGTTACGTCCACCAAAGTCATGAAACTTGAGACTGCGCGTTTGCTCTTGGTATAGTTTGTAGTAAAGTTTTAGACTCTACTGACTGATTACCATGGAGAAAGACAAAAAAAACGACATATCGGTCATGGATACCGACAGGAAAGAGTCGACCACGGAGCAGGGTCTGAATGGCGGAATCAATTCAGTCCAAGAACCAAATCCAAAGAAACCTGTCAAAAAAGCTACCAAAGGCGCACTGCCATTTATTGTTCTCATACCAACACCAGAAAATGCCAAGGACTTGGGTCGTCGCATAAAAATCGGTCTCACTTTGATCATATCTTTGGCAGGGATGGCGGCTCCCTTGGGTAGCACAATACTCATGCGTAAGTCATGCCCACCCTGAAGAGAAAAGATTATATACGAATTTGGTCGACTAATGCTGTTCTGAACAGCCGTCTTGAAAGATATTGCAAACCACTTCAACACAACTCCGACGGTAGTCAACATGTCTGTTGCTTTCTATTCACTTGCGGTCGCCTTTACACCCTTGTGGTGGTCTTACTTCTCTGAACTGTATGGTCGGCGAGCTATTTATCTGGTCTCCTTTTTGTTACTTGCAGTCTTCAATGTTTTGGCTGCAGTCAGCGTCAACATTGGCATGTTCATTGCCATGCGCATTCTAGCGGGAGCTGCCTGTGCCTCTGTCCAAGCTGTCGGTGCTGGAACCATCGCTGATTTATGGGAGGTCAAAGAACGAGGAAGGGCTATGGGGATTTTTTTCCTTGGACCCATGCTCGGCCCCTTGATCTCACCCGTCATTGGAGGTGCGGTTGCTATCAAATGGGGCTGGCGCAGTACACAATGGGTTATGGTCATATATGGAGCTCTAGTCTTCGCTCTTGTTACGTTTCTGCTTCCAGAGACATCCGATATGCAATCTCGACAAAGTACCAAAGACAATGACGGGAGTAAGAAACCGACCAAAACCAAGAAATCAGCAGTATCAAAAATTGCCGGGGTCTTATTTGCTCCTGTTAAAGTGGCTTATTTGTTGCGCTTTTTGCCTATTCTGATTACCGTGTACTACAATGCCATCACTTTTGCGACATATTACCTTTTGAACATCACCCTACAAAAAGTCTTTGCATCGCCGCCATATTCTTTTTCTACTCTGATCGTTGGTTTGACCTATATACCTAGCGCTTTGGGATCAATCATCGGCGCTTTCTTCGGTGGCAGGTGGACAGATTATATCATGCATCGAGAAGCACGCAAAGCGGGTCGGTTTGATGAGAACGGGAATCTATGGTTTCTGCCGCAGGACCGTATGCGAGAAAATGTCTTTATTGCAGCAATAGTCTATCCTGCTGCGTTGTTGTGGTTCGGATGGGTTGCAGACAAGCACGTTTTCTGGTTTGTACTGGTAAGACATTCCTCGGATCGAATGGTTATTAGGTTCCACGGCTAATCTCTTGTTTGCAGTGTCTGGCAACGTTCTTTTACGGTCTGACCATGATGGTTGCTACAAATGTCATGACTACAATGCTTACAGAGTTTGTGCCGAAACGTTCGAGCTCTGGCGTTGCAGTAAACAACCTTTTGCGCAACTCTTTAGCTTGTGTGGCGCTCGTGGTTGCTAATCCTCTGATCGACGCCATCGGAGCTGGGTGGCTGCTAACTATTGCTGCATTCATTTGCTGGATCAGCACCCTTCTTTTGGTCATCATGATACGCAAGGCGGATCAATGGAGTAAAGAGATGAAAGAGAAGCTTGCGCAAGTATCGCTCTAGCATGAGCATATGAAGTTTTTGTGTCCTACAACTACCTAGTTAAGGCAATGGTGATAAAATGTTCTCTATGAAAATCATGTGCATGTGGAACTTACGAAACTACCATTAAGCAATCATAAAATAGTCCGATATTCAGAATAGCAGAGCTGGGGCACAATTGGTAATCTCGTAGAGGCCAAAACCTAGCCCCGGATCTTCTGATAAAATTGGGAAATAGCAGTCGGCCATTGTGTCGTTTATAATGGAATGGGTGCATAGAAACTGAACCGCCCCTTCGGGTCCTACTTTTTCTTCAATGCTGCTAGTTTTTGCAATCTCCAGGACTCATATCCATACCAGCTCTTAGGCTGCTCATGCCCTGATGCGTAATCAACACGCGCGTGTAACTCTTTCTGACCACTAGTTGCCCAAAGTGTTTATCTTGCTTTCTCTCCAAAAGCAACAGCTTTAGCGTCGAGGTCTGGATTAGCTGTGGGGTTAAAGTATACTACCATGGTAAGTAAATAATCTTGGTGTGGTGGATGAAAAACCTCAGTGAAGCTGTGCAAAAATTATAAAATAGGAAGGCTGACGCTAGTGGGGCATACCAACATTATATTACCCATCAACATACTAGAATGCTTCAAAGCAGTGGTCTCAAATTAAACGAGCTGAATCCTTCGCTTATTTTGGCACCTCGCAATGCGTCAGAGTGCCCGCTTTTTGTATTGGAGGGCTAGGCATACAAACGGCTCGCACAGCTGGAGGCTGACCAATATTTCAGCCCTGGAGCGCATAAAAATCTGCATATAACTAAATCTATACACAAAACACTAGGCAGGGTCTTAGTCTATTTCTCCGTCATACGATAAGGAGCCTATCCCCCCGGAAATCGTAACTCAAAAAGTTCATCGACAGGTAACTAAGAATGATAACTAACCTGTCCGCTTTCAATGAGTATCCCCAACGAGAGCTTTATTTACTGGCTCTTGGCTAAATTCATACAAATGCAACTGTTTCTCACCATGTTCCTTTCCCAAGGTTCTATCTACCCGCCACTACTAATAGCCAGTGGAATATGAGTGGGAAAAAGCGGAATAAAGTGAGTACCGACTTTGTAATTCAAGCACATCTACCAAACATCACAACTCCCCAACGGGTCCAGTTTTCGGATATCAAAGCCCCCTCCACAGCCAGGACTGGCTCAGACAACCGGCCATCCCGTGGAGAAGTCGATCGTATTCCACCCAAATTGCGCATCGTCATCAGCAATGCCAATTGTCGTGTCCATATAATGATAGTACAATACAGGTCCGTAAGTGGGATCTGTGAGCACTCCCCTGGATATTACAATTAGTAAAAAGATCTTTTCATGTCATATATTCTCCAGCAGATACAGATAGGTAGAAGCGAGACTATGAAGAGTGTGACATACTGCCCTCCAGGTCCATACACGGTTCCATGGCTTGCGAGCACAGTCGTGCCACCGCTATCAGTACAAGCAACTCCATCTGCGTCAACCTATCACATTGTAAGCGTAGCCCTGACATACATCGACTAGACTCATGTCTTTAAAACGTACGAAATCCCCTGTTGCAGACGTCGAGCGGCATACATTGATGCGATATTCATCACCAGCAGCTGGCAGATCGGTGTTGTATCCACAGCAAGTTCCCGCGGAGTAGAACAGATAGAAGTAATCGCCGTATTCGTACAAAAAGGATCCTTCCTCTGCGTGTTCTCCAGATGCGTTATAGGCGATGTTATATGAATCCCCCGAGGTTGCTGTTGCTGCCGAGTTCATTTCTACTTGATAAATATCGCCCCAGTAGGAGCCAAACTGCATGTAGTAGGTGCTGCCATCTAGGAGGAGGTTTGAGTCAATAGCATTATACGCGCTACCTGAATAGGAATCAATGCCAACTCTGCCATGGTCTGTCCAAGTGTCAAGATCCATAGTAGTGGATGTAGCAAGCCCGATGGCTGATTCCTGGGAGCCGTATGTGGATACGGAATAATATACATAATAAGTGTCATCGACGAGATGGACATCAGGTGCCTAAGCTACAAATCAGTAACCATAATGCATGGACAAGGTTTAGAGGAGCAGTCAGGCTTGCACATACCCAGAGATCATCGTAACCAGGAATATCGATGGAGGAACCGTCAGGCAGCACTGATCCAATACTTGTCCAAGGTCCATCAATAGCCGGTGCAGACGCGTACGATATATCATTACCCGTTGAGAAACGAAAATATGTCCCATCCGACTCTCTAATTATCAAGCCCGGGTCGTGAACATAACATTCCCCCGAACATGCGCCTGGGTCTGAATACCCATGAGTTACAGGCAACAGTAAGGTTCCTAAAGCCAGAATAAACGCGGGATGCATGTCTGTATTGAACAAGTCGAAGTTGCGGAGTGTAGCTGATAGTGCTGAAGTTTGTGCCCGGAACAATGAAATTAACAATTCCTCAATGGTCATTATATACAACTACCTAGCGATTCTAGATTGAAAGGTACAAAGTGCAAACTAAGCCTATTGGTGGACATACTCAATCTTTGTGTCCAGAAATAGCAAAGTTTGGCCTCAAACACATGACTGTCTACCATGGCTGGATGGGCAGTTTTGATGCAATAATTGTGGTCAGGTAGTATCGTAGGGCTATTAGCTTAAGGTTTTCGGAGATTATTGTTCCATAAAAACAATGTCATTACACAGGTTCACAAACTTAGGCTTACCAAAGGAAAAGCCGTGCCATGTATTCGTGCAGAAGGTCATAAGAAGCACATGCTCATCGAATATCAATTACCCGACCTCACGGAGACAAAACCTTGGCCTGACTATTTACCGACGTCTGAAAAAAGGGTTTGTGGATGGTTGGAGAATGTGCAGGATCATCCACCTATAACCATATATATCGGCTCTGGCCTCGGTAAAACGGTTCATTTATGCACCCAGCCTAATGCAACTGCCGACATTCCCCAGATTCCCCGCATTGTGGTGTATCATGCGAGCAACCTAGGAGAGACATGCTCTGAGTTCATCTACGTTGGACGTCATATATTTACATAATATTGCAAGACAGATGCGTATGATTCCCTCGGTTGTGATGCGGTAGCATGCCCGGACCAAAATTAGCACGAGCCCCTTCGATCAACTTGCACTGCCATATAGCAGGTACTGTACAGCAGCAATCCGACAGAATAGAGGCATATTATCACTGCAGTATCATGAGAGAACAGCACATCATACTTGAACATCATACTTTCGAGCAATTGTAGTGTGCTGTCTTGACAAACACTTGGTTTCGAGGCAATGGCCCAAGGGGAATATCAGGAGAGTTGCCGTGTCCGACGGCAGGGAATCCGGCCGAGCGATGACAAGATCGAATCCTCATATTCACAGAGACCGGCAGAACTGATAAGCTTGGCCCGCACCGCTGAGCTGAGGCTCAGGAAAAGCGCGGACTAAAGAGTGGGGGAAGATAAAGAAGAAGAGGTGGAGGACCCGTATAAACGGGGCCACTGCCGAAGCCCTAGCGGGATGTGGCTGGGGCGGCTTTCAGCTGGGGCGGCCAAGCCCGACGGCGATGGCGAGCTGTACACAATGAAGCCATCAAGATTGGGTAGCCCACAATATGTTCAGGGGCGCCATGATAGCGTCTAAAACGGGACCCAATGGCTGGTGGGCATAGCTTTTCAAGTCGATTCTGCCAATGGCTGGCTCCGTCAAGCTGAAATTCCCCTAGTAATACTTATACTTGAAGAATCACCTCAGACCAGCAGGTCGCGGTCGCAACAAACAAACCGCTTCTCCCCTGCATTCGATAAAATGGTCAATACCGGGTTTCCTAGTAAAGACTGTGAAACATGCCGCCGTCGGCGCGTCAAGGTTTGACATGCAAGCATCCTCCCTGCACGAGGACAACGTAGCTGAACAGAGCTCTCTGCAGTGCGACCTGCGCCGCCCAGGATGTATGCGATGCGAAAAGATCCGTCAACCATGCTCTGGATACCGAGATCTGCGCAAGAAAGTGATTGAATTTCGGATTGAAACGCCGTCGTCGTTTGTTCCTCCTGCGAATGAAAAGAAGACAGCGAGTCAGTCAGCTCGTGGTCGTGCTCCGGGCAAGCGGGCGGACATAAATGGAACCACCTGTCGGAAGACTTTTGATTCACCCTGCAGTAAAAATTCCCTTCTTACATCTGAATTCATCGTGCGAGATGAGTTGCGGACGAGCTGACTATATTTTGCTATCGTGGTGGCTAGTAAACACCCGCTCCAGCAAGCTCCCAGGCAATGCGGATGTTCACGCCATGTGCCAGCCTCATACTCCGATCCCGCATAGCCTTGTAGATTCATCCGATGTTTACGTGATGCCGTTTATTTTGCGGCAATTCTCCATCCCAAGACAGACGGCGAATCGTACGTTTGGGCCTTCAGAATGCATTCACAACTTAGTGGGACGGGCAGAAAATTCCTCTGCACTTTACCAGGCATGCCATGCAGTCAGCCACGCATATCTGGCCAACAAGTCGCGTTCCAGTACTTTGGTGCTGTCTCATAGGAACTCGTATGGAAAGTCTCTGCATGCTTTGAAAGTAGCGATTAGCGACCCTGAGTCACAGAGAGATGACACGACTTTGCTGGCTGTCTGGATACTATGTCTTTACGAAGTAAGTTTATCAATAACTCAATCAGGTGATATCTTTGGCAATTAACAGATCTTTCTCTCAGCTGGTCCTGGGCACGGCGCATAGAGAAGGTCCTATGAATTGGGATACCCACAGCAGAGCATTGCTCAGCCTCTTGCGCGTAAGAGGTCGCCAGCAATTCGAGTCCGTCATAGGGTGTCAGCTGTTTCAACTGGTTTATCCGTCTCTAGTACGTGCTCCTTCTCTTGCAACGCTGACATTTCATTGCATGCTATGGGGGCTTATATAGACTCCAGCAAATTCAAACCTTGCAAGCAGGGAACCCACCGCCTTCGGATGGCTTTGACTGGTTTGGTGACATACACACATCCGTGAAAACGGCGCGACTGGCCTTTGTTCCTGCTTATCCATACATCGACGAAGTGATACGGCTCTGTAATCGTGCAAAGCAATTAATCAGTAAACAAAAGAACACATCCGAAAATATGTCTGCTGACGCAGTAAAATTTGTCCACTTCTGTCACAAATTTGAAAAGTCAATGACGGATGAATTCGAAGGCACAATGACTGATTCATTGTTGGATGTCACAACGAATATTTGCTGGGAACAACACCGCAAGCTACTTTTAGTTCTGCATAACCAGAACTACATTGATGCCTGTTTTCTCTGCCTGCACTACAGTATACTGGAATTATTGCGTGATGTCGTGCAGCGACCGGAGACCTTGACCACTGAACGAGAGGAAGCCATATGCTTGCGAGAGTCCAGTGTCCAGCAAGCAAGGTCGAGGGCGGAGAGAATTTTAATGTCTATCCCTAATTTCCTGCCAAAGGCTGCTGCAAAACCTACGCAAGAGGAGGCGCCACAAGTGGTCAACTGGGCCGACGCTTTGAAGCTGATGTGGCCTATTCGAGTGGTTGCCTCCTCTCCAGTCGTTTGTAAGGAGCAGAAGCTTGAAGCAAGATGCACTTTGACGAAAGTGGCTTACGAAGTAGGAATTATGCAAGCGGTAGGGACTTATTTCGACACCTTTACTGCTCATCAGAACATGTGATATTCTGCAGCGATAGAGCTTCTTAAGATTTCGGACTTGTTGAATATGCCGATCCATCCACGAGTAACGTGTACAGATAGAAAACAAGATAAGATGCGGGGATTTTCCATGTATGCGTTTGTAAAACTTAGCAAGTTATATACGACAAGTTTCAGCCAAGGCTCAATCCATTGACATAAACAGTACTAGGTTGACATCATGAATCATTCCGCCCTGTTCGTTGTCTTGTAATTGTCCAATAATCGTCGGCGTCGGATATCAGAAGTCTATTTATTCGATCAATAGATTAGTGGCGAGCCAAGCGCAGATTAATAGTCATGTCAGGTTTTGAAAATTGTAGCGCCGTAAATATGAAATAGGCTAACTTCCAAATTACCGGCCAATAAAACAAGCTGCCCCCATTAAAACGTATAATTAAATTATAGCTAAGCTGACTCGTGGCAGCATCTCTCCTATTCCCAATCTGGCAAATCCTTTCGAGTCGAATCCTGACCTGAGAGCTTTGCTATTGATTAGTCCCGTTGGCCGATTGGCTGACGTGAAGTCAGCTTCCTGTGGCTTGGTGTAGATCCACGTTTAATCTTAGACAAGGTTTAAAGTTCTTACTCATACAAGAAAGGAAAACGGAAAGGAGCAAGGTATGAGGTGTGAGGTGGCGCTGAGGTGCAGCTCGAAAGAGCTTCCCCACTGGGGCTAGCGCGCCGCCAGGTTAGAGATGAGGTCGAGCTTAGAAGGCGTTTTCCTTTTTTTGGGCAAGGTTTACGACTGGTGAAGCATCAAAAATGATGCGCTGAGAGGTATATAAGACAGCAAGAAGAAGTTCTTCTGGGTTGGGTGTAATTGTCATTTCCAGAATATTCCATATCATTACCTGACCGGCCATCTTCCTACTTCATCGCCAACACCGAAAATAACACACATCAAACACCAGTTACCGCTGCAATGGGGCTGGGACTCTTTCACTCTAGTTCCTCGAACCATACGTGCCCAGAGCCGTCTACTCTGACAGAAGGTGATTTCATGGCTATTCACAGTTAGATAGGTTCAATCACACTCATTATTCGTTAGATGCCACCAATCCCCTATTCGGCTCTACCTCCTTCTACAAGTTCAACAAAATCCTGTCCGGCAGTTGCGGTGTCTTTGCTTGTGTTACTGTTGCAATTCTGCTATGCATACATGCAACCCACTTGAGCAAGCCGTCTGAACAGATCAAGTAAGAAGCTTCTTTGCCTCTTCCGAGATTGACGACTTTGATGAATCGAACACATCCGGATATTGACTCGTTTTGCTCGATTTTTCCAGGATCATGCGCATGTGCCTCATAGTTCCCGTCTACTCTGTTCTATCCTTCTTGTCGATCTGCTTCCCAAACGCCTATCTCTATATACATCCCTGGCTGGATGTCTTCCAGGGCATTTGCTTGGCGAACTTCTTCCTTTTGCTAAGCGACTATATTTCTACTGATGCATATCAACGCGAGGCTTATTTTGCTGGTGTTGATCTTCCTCGAAATAAAAAGACTGGAGAGCGGGTTGACGGGGTTGCGTGGTATAAGGTTATTATACCGAATCTATTCTTTCTTGGTTCACACATGTTCCTAACAATTGAATTACAGAAAACCTGGCTGATGGTCATCCAATATCCGATTGTCAGCCTTGTTTTGGCCGTTGCGTCTGCAATTACCCAAGCAGCCCATATATACTGCTTGGGTAGTGACAAGCCGTACTTTGCCCACCTGTGGGTGAGTCATGCCGCTTACTCCGGCGAATAAGCACCTATGCATTGGAATACTAAGGCATGCCAGATATCGGTTATCGGAGACATTTCCGTCGTTCTAGCGGCTTTGAAAACATACATGTTTTTCATGAAGCTCAAAGCCCGTCTGGCAGGAATCAATCCAATGATAAAATTCTTGTCCTTCAAACTTATTGTTTTCATCAACTTTCTGATTTCTGTAAGCCCCACCCTCACAAACCATATTTTGCCATATACATTTGACGAAAGCTTGACTGATAAATGTTTTTTTCCTTTAGCTTGTCTTCATGATCCTACGATCAACAAGCGTGTTAGAACCATCCTCCACTCTGACCTGGGCGGATGTAAATATTGGTCTTCCAACCTTGATCATGTCCCTGCTCATGGTACCGTTTTCTCTGTTCTTCCATTACGCCTATACCGTCAAACCCTATCTGTTGAAAAATATTTCCTACCACGGGGAGAACGGACAAAACGACTCCGTGGCACGCCCACAATATCAAGGCGGTTTGTTTAAGATTTAAAATGTGGGCTCAGCTCTTCAGTATCCCGGACCTGCTTAGAGGGATTTCCCCTCGTGACCCTTACCAGCGTGTTTGTGTCGAGCCTTATGACCGGGATGAGCTTCAGGGAATGAAGCCTTCATATCCCTATGCGCAAAATTGATGGTAATGTCGACGCTCTAAGGAACGAGTATTGGACGATTCAGTCACACTACTTCTACTGAAAACTGATTTGAATGGATGGATAGCTAGCGGTATTTCTCATCACTGTTCACTTTCTTCTGTATCTGCTATTTCTGGGATTGGCCTTGAACTAAAATTGGATGTCTGGCAAATGAAAGCAATGGAAGCACGTTGGGTTCTGCCTGATCTTAAACTGTGGACGCTTTATCATCTATAGGCTTTTTTTCTGGCAAGTGCGATGCACATATGCCCTTGAGGTTGCTCTTTCATGCTGAATAACAAAGAAAGGCTCAATATATCATTGTTAAATGGAGAGTTTCAAATCATTAATGCCTGTAATCTCGTCAAGGCATGAGACGTCAAGATCAGATGTAGGTCAAACGATGTCACCAAAGTCATGCTACAGACAGTTTGAAAACTAATTAAATGCAAGAATTGAAGACAGAACATCTTCAGCGTTGACTGTAAGAAGAGTGAATTGGTCTCTGCCAGCAAGAGTCTTAACATCTATTTTACAATTCACCCGTTCATTGCAGCTCTTGAAACCATGTGAATACTCCCTTAGAACAGATTTATATGCCTTCGAGTTAATCCAAGTACTCTTTGGGTATGTATTGAGGCATGGAGTCCTCCCAGAGGGTATCCACCAACAACTGCTTGTCGGTGCCGTCCTTGTTCATGACCATGATCTGCCCATACGGTTGGAACGTGTTGTCATAGAGATGGCTCTCATCTCTGAAGCCGTACATTCCACTACTCCACATAATACGGTTATCATGGGACCAGACAGCACTAAATAATTTGTTAGCGATGAGATTAACATGTACTTTTGGGCAGCAAGAGGAGAAAGGGAAATTCATACTGGGCATCATTTGCAAGACTGTCAGTTACGCGGTTAAGATCACTGCCGTCAGGCCGAATGGTGTAAATGTCGAATCGATCCGCATACCACCGATCTCCGTAGGCTTCGGTCCAGTTGTTGTTGCGTGTGAAAACGATGAGTTCGCCGTCAGGAGACCAACCGGGTGTGTTGTCCCAGCCATAAGTTAGAGCAGTGGTTTCTCCAGTGGTTAAATTGAGAACACGGAGGCCTTCGGGAGCACCTGTTGTCAAGTTCCACAGACGGTAGACAACAGCGGAACCGTCAGGAGACCATGATGGGAACCCTGCATTATTGACCCAATCGGTGAGGTTTGTGTGCGATGTACCGTTGGCATCGACTTTGTAAATCGCAGCCGGGGCGGTAGAACGAGTCTCAAACCATGCGCCAAACCCGACCACTACTTCAGAGCCATCTGGGTTGAATGACGGTTGGAATGCACCCGCTCCACCTTCCTCTAACCATTCAACCTCGGTGGTGTTGCTTTCCGAGTAGATATCGTACGAGTTAAGGGCAAGAGTGAGGTTGGTGTACAGAGGCGATGATGTTACGACGGAGCTATTCGCACCGCCCAAAACTTTTTGCGTGATGACCAGGCGCTTAGAGACATCATTGAAGCGAGGAAATACATCCATGTAGCGGTAGTCCCATTCAGCGTCGAAGCTCCAAAGCGAGGTTTCCCCTGGGAATTGCGTCCAGTCTGGAACTTCAAACACTACCTTTGTGCCATCTGGAGACCATGATGGATTGCGTAGGTAGGTGTAGTTGAAGGCAGTGTGGGTGGCATCCGGGGTAGTGTACGCAATACCCTCATCAGGGATACCGCCCTTGAGAACATATCCGATGTTGGTGGAATTGCCAATGTAGTGCTGGCTGACCTTGAGATAGTCTCCTGAAGTTTCCGCAACAATGTCTGTGCCAGTGGCTACATCAATGCTATATATTTGAGATGTGACAGCCGCCTCCTCTGTATCTACACCGTGGGCAAAGTAGGTGTTCTCCGTTGTGAGGTTGTTGTAAATGATACGAGTGCCGTCGGGAGACCACTGGGGTGTTGCCAGAGACCATCCAGTCTCATTGGCAATGAGACGGAAGTCGGTGCCATTCCGGCGAATGATGTAGATACCCAGGGTTTGAGTATGCTCCCATCCTACACCTTCGCTATGACCAGTCCAGTCTGTGTTGCGATCAGAGCTGAATGCAAGCCACTCACCATCGGGCGACCACGAGGGACGGAAATGGCCTGACGGCCATACGTTGTTGCTGCGCGTCGATGGAGTATCGGTAAGGTTGCGAGTAGTATTCGTTTCCAGGTTCGTGACCCAAATATTGGTAGTGTAATTGCCCCTGGTTGAGACGTAGGCAACCTCCTTGCCGTCGGGAGAAATCACACCGTTGTCCTCTATATAGTCTGTCTGAACCAGCGTCTGCAGGCCGCTTCCGTCAGGCTTCACACGATAGAGATCAGACTGGCCGGGACCACGGCGCTCGCTTGTGAATGTGATCCATTCTCCGTCAGGAGACCACGAGGCATGGTAGTCGAAGTTGGTGGTCTTGTTGCCAAACAACGCCGTGATATTGCTGCCATCGGCATTGGCAACAAAGAGGTTATATCCGGAAGGCCCGATACGGTTCACTTGGGAGACAAAACATGTAAGCCGATACCATCTAGGTCTAATTGCCAGATGCACGGCGTTGCGAGCACTCACTGTACATAATGCCCTTGGTCCCATTCGAGGCGCTGCGGCGCACGGGGGGATGGACGCCCTCCGCCTTGGCAGCCCGCTCCGCGTAGGGGCAGCTCCGGGCAGCAGCGGGCGCTTCGGCGGCGGCAGCATAGGGACAGGCAGCCGCTGCAGGGCCCGCCACGAGGGCTGTGACAAGGGCAGCAGCAGACAATCGCATGTTTGCAGACACAAAACAGTGTTTAGGCGTATTTACAATGATGGCTGGTTTGAGCAGCAATCAAAACGGGGGTTGTCGGACCCATACCTGTTTATATACCCAATATTACGTACCTAGATGGCAAGCACCCAGTTTGTCTTCAACCTTCTTCATCTGCTCGCTATAGCTTGTCGCCAGTACACAACCGGGCTCGGCCGGCGAGCCTCGGCCGAGGTGTGAAGCGACGTAGCGACGTAGCGATACACTGGGTCTTGGATTGTAAAGGGAAAATACTAAAGCGCAATAGTTACACCTTATGATATTTTTCAGTTGGTAATGATGGCCCACGGATCTGCAGAGCGCAGACACAGCCTAGCGTGGGCCCCCCAGTCACAAAGCTTAGCAGGGTGGGGTGACATACGTACCTCAGGGCGGGCTTTGCCAGCATTTAGCTCACAGAGTACGCCTTAGTCGCGGTTAGTACTTGGTTGGTGCCTTGGCGTGGAGCAGTGTGAAGTCAGTGGCCTGTTGGCAAGGTACTCGTGAGAGTCAGTAGGGTAGAGATTCACCGGCAGTGGAGGCACGACCCAAGGTTCCGCAGCGAATTGCCCCCATAGCCTGACGCCAATTGCAAGGGTCTCTCCAACAAGACTGGCCTAAGTCCCCGCCCTGCTATGGATCTTTCATGTTCGCCTTTCAAATTGCATATGCAAGATTTCTAATCCATGTATATTAACAGGCACGCTGCAGGATTTCCATCCCGTTATATGTTTTATGCCTTGATAGCGTTGAGCGGAGCCATGTTAGAAGATTGCTGCATATAATTGGTACTCTACCCTCAGCCATGACAGCATTGGTTATTGCTCCGTGGACGTGCTGTTGCATTGCGATCCTCCCGAGTAAAGTGGGTGTAGGAAGACTACGACTAGTCACAACAGCCCGTTTTGAATCGTTTCGCCAATCATAGAAGCGGTACAATTAAATGCCTTTAGTGTTCACTACGCGAAGCAGAAATGAGAAAGGGCCGATCTCTCCTCAACCCTGGCTCATATTTAAATTCCGATTCGCCCCGTGGGAGATAGTATATCCGGCAGAGTGCCTTATTACTTTCGTCATATGAGTGATCTAAGTCACGGCATTGCATATCGCGTACAAAATCAATCAATAAAGATCCCGTAAGACTTCAATATGCTTAAGTTGGATCAACTATACGACCTCTGCCGTTAGGTGTATCATCGTGGGGTAATGATATTTCCCCCCCCCCCAAGAATTATGGGTTTATCCGTGCGATAACAGCCTACAAACTCGATGTTACGCTATGTACTGTTAGTATCCTAAGCCATTCTTAACGCCGTAATACTGGCTAATATGTTTCTAGTGTTGACTTGTCCGGTGTTTTGGCTATGAGGTATATTACAGCCTACTAAGCATGAAGTGTGCATAAACGAACACATAAGACGATAAATGTTGTTCAGCTATAGTCCCGCTTTGACGACCGCGCTACGCGTTAAGAATGCAAAAACCAGAGACATAGTCCTATTCATATGGCTATTTAATTTCCCATGATGTTTTATCAAACATGATAAAGGCGCTGCAGCCATATTAGCAGATGTCTTCTAGCAGTCATCGATTACAGAAAATGAATTCGACCGTGCAAAAACAGAGTGTATCGCTTCTTGGTTCCATACAAAAGCCTCTCTTTAGTTCGATTTCATATTACAGAATTATTTGAAGAAAAGTCGGTTGTTGGATAAAAAAGACTCGCTGAAACCTTTTTGTAACAGGATACCCTAGCACAAATGCTTAGGATTGAACATCAATGCTGAACAAGACAAAGTCTTATTCCTTTCTGCGTTCTCATTGGCTCCCAGTACCATATACGTAGTAGTCGAAACAACCGCGTCAGTGACTGCATTTTTACCAGGGAGTGAAGCATATAGCTTTATTTGGATTGAATTTATGCACTGTACACCGAAGCATTGACATTCTTCTTTAGGAGGCCTTTGCGTAGAAATTACCTATTGTGAAGTCATACACACCTGCCAGCACAGCCCCAATCAAGCCATAATGCAAGCAAGAATTGAAAGTGCGGAACATCAAAGACATCATGATGCTAATTATATCGAAACTCTAATTTAGTGGTGCTGGTTATGGGAGCGTTTACAGTGGCATCTCAATGCTTTACACTTTCAACATCCACAGCCCCATGATGGCTGTTAGGCTGCATGATTAGGTAGGTTTGCGCACAGCTACGTCTGCCTCCACTTGTCCAGTCATGGTAGTGTCACATTCGCTCAAGGATTCTCGGCTGTGAAGCAAACACTTTACAATACACTCGGCCGATCTTGATCTCACGGCTAGTCCTGATATATCTAATTGAATCGTGTAGATAGCTCTTCTTCTGGATTGGCTCCCCACTGGTCCGAGTTGGCAGCAATCTCTGCTGCCTAGATTGCCCACGTCAAAAACAGATAACTAAGCCCAGGTATTACGTGTAGAAGAATGGCTATGCGCCGGGTTACTGTTGTTCTTGAGGAAAATATTTGGAAATGCAGTCAGTGATTCGGCCGTAAATCAGCTGGCGAAGGTCCTGTGCGAATATGGGTTGTAGTACTGCGGAAACTCATCGATACAAAATAAATCTATCAAATGGAAGTTTGTTGAGGGTTATATGACGTCTAAGCTTTGGAATTAGTATTGCTGAGGTATCTTGGTAGGTGGTTGGTAAAGTTGAAGCCAATACATGGCCGTGTATGTCCTTGACCATATGTAGTTGAGTTTATTGTGCTTCGAAATCCTAAGTACGGTATGTTGTCACATATAGTTAATTAACGTAAATTAAAAGCCTTGATTGTTCGATATTATGGGACACTACATTGTAATATGCTGAGATAAGCATTGCGATTTTCGACCAGATTGAGCTTCTCTGGCCTACACACGTTCGTCAAATTTTGGGTTGTGTAAAACCAATCATTTCCAGGTATTTTGAATCTCGTTCTCCAAACTCGCAAGAACAAAGGATGCTGACCCATGTACGCTGTTGAGCAGCAAAGGTTGTGTCACATAGTACTATTTTAATCGAAAAAATAAGCCCATGGTTCCAAGAATCGCAGGTGAAAACATACCTCATAACTCGCCGACGAATTCAAACTGCACACAGATACCGTCCCATTCCAGCTCAAGGTCCCGTTCTCATTTTTGACCACAAACTCATCAACTAAGTAATCATACGCCTTGTTTGCAGTTGCTCGATACTGTCCCGAAGGAGAGAGATAGCCCAGTCTGGCCCCTTTGTACAACCCGTACGTAAACATTGAACTGCCGCTAGACTCGATGTAGTTCCCTTCTCTTCTAGGAAAGTTCAGAACTTGCCACCACGCCCCGGATGTAGGATCCGCTGCTCTAACAATGGCATCCGCCAGAGCGACAAACCTCGTGTGCACATGAGCCCATTGGGGTGAATTAGTTTGAAATGTGTTGATCTCAAGCCAGTCAACTAGTGCCATGAAGTACCATCCAAGCGCTCGGCCCCAGACAATGGGACTTGCTCCGGTGGTGGGATTAGCCCAAACGGCAGTCTTTGAGGCGTCGTACCCGTGGAAAAGGAGACCAGTAGCGTTCTCGATACAGTGAGACCACAACAAATCTAATTGATAGATAATGTCGTCGGTTGTATTGGCCGTAGCAGTCTGGTTGAAGAATGTTGCGTAGAGCGAGGAGAACGGAGCGTACGAAAACATGCCATCCAGATAACTCCAGTTGGGGTAGGTGAAGTACCACAACCCACCTTGGGAAAGACTTAGCATCTGTATGTATTTTAATGAGAATTTGGAAAAGTAAATACCATATTGATTTTTGGGCTGCAGATCAATGGACTCATGTAATGCATCCAGGGCAGCTTTCACAGTCTGGTTCTCATTGTCAACATACTCAGCTATCAGACCAAGGCCAAGCGAGAGCCGATCTAGGGGGTATAGAGTGTCCTGAGACGCGTTAAGCAGCTTGTTCAAGATACTATCGGTGCCTTGCTGGACATAGGCTCGGTAGTCCGGGTCGGTGGTGATTGATGCTTTGGGTGATTCTAGCAGCCGAAGGAGCGCAGTTTGCACAATCCCAATCTGTAAGTATATGGAAGCGTCCGGAACTGCAGGAGAGATTCCCTGGCCACGCGAAATTATGCTATTGGCCATCCAAACCGAGTAGTTGGAATTCGAGGCGGCGGCTGTGGACATGGGTAGGCCGGCGAGCCATTGCAAGAGTTTCATGGTGCTCGCGTGTAACTGGCCACGGTTCCCAGTGTACCGTCTGGGAGGATCCTCTAAATCCGAGAAATTATCAAGTAACACGCGCTTGCACGCCTTACGTTGTTGGTGTTTGCGCACGAGCCGCGGCGGTGGAATCTCCGCCACATGCCGATCATCGTCTCTCCGGAGTACGCGCGATCGTCACTACGCGCGCGGGCCTTCAGAGCCAAGAAGTGCGGATTTCGCGGATGGAGCGTCCGTCCGACGAGGGAGAGGTCTGGGGATTAGCTTCTTTGATCTTCAATTCTATTTCTGTGCTGTCGTCCGTATTTCGGAATACGGTTCGGAGGCACCGAGCGATTAGATTTAGTATGCCGCAAACGTCGAGCAGTGTATTCAAACACACGACGGCGTCCCGCGGGTAGGCATTGACCAAAAGCTCTTTCTCCGGGATCTTGAATTGTTCTTTTTGTCATCAAAGAGTCGCAGTCCTACTGCCCGTATACGGAGCATGGGCTTTAACTAACTAGTGCTGATCTTGTGTACCTGACCGAGGATGGGACCGGATAAGACAAGCGCGCAGCGCAGGTGCTCTTCGCTCGGAATTTGCCATTGAGGAGAAATTATTATTTCTTTGGACAGATGTAGATACGAAAGAGCGAAAACCCTCCCAAATCTCAATACAATTCTGGGCACTGTCGCAGTTCTTGCTGCGACATTCGTTTTGTGCGCCATCGTCAAAATCATAGGCTAAGAGTTGAAAATTTTTTTTCGTCATCTTTTAGGCTGCGCGCTTATCAAAAAACTAACAATTACTCATATTTTATCATTTTCTTGGCACTTATTGATATAGTCTCACAATCTTTTGAAATATCAGAAGAGAATATTTTCAATAACCAAGAGATCTACATTATTCACTATTGATCAGAAGCCAGTCAATTCAAATTGCTTGGAGTCGGTCACGTCCACCGCAATGTCAATCCGGCCCCATAGCAAACACACACACGCGTATAAAACATACCAAGCCACGGAGCTTCGGCTTGATGTATATCTCAGTCAAAGTTCTGCCGAGTCAGAGACACCGAAACCCGTTATCCTTTGGTTCCACGGTGGCTATCTTGTATGTTTCCTACACCCATGGTTTGCTCAGTAAATCCCACGCTCAGACATCACCGTCATCATCCTCAGGTCACAGGTAGCCGCATCGCCATACCGAAATGGCTCCTCAATCATGCAATCACCCATAAATGGACGCTAGTGTCACCAGACTACCGGGTGTTACCAGAATCGACCGCTTTCGCGACAAAAGAGGATGTCATTTCCGCCTATGAATGGGTTGCAACCGAGCTTATTCGCCAACATCCCGAGAGCTTTGCAGACTCTAAACAGATAATCGTAGCTGGGGGTAGTGCCGGGGGCTGGTGTTCGTTAATAGCTGCTTTGTCCTTTGCAGCGTCCTCGTCAAACAACATCCCGAGCCCAAAGGCACTCTTTCTCCTCTACCCGATGACAGATCCAGGGAGTGAGAAGTGGGCGCAAAGCGTGTCACTCCCTGATGCCACAGTTGATCAGGATGTAGCGCAGTATTTGTTACAGGAAGATGTACCGAAGCGGATCACACGAGGTGAGATAAGTGTCGGGGAGGACTTTCCCACGTCATACGAGGAGCTACAGACGAGGAAACGACTACCATTGCTTTATGCTATCTTGCAAAAAGGATCGTTCTTAGACTATTTTACCGGGATTTCTAATTTTGGGGGCAAGGTTATGAGTGAGGGCCTGGAACGTGCGACAGACGAGTCTGCAAAGCAGCTTTTCCCGCTCAGTTTTGGTTCGTTTGGACCTTCTTTCCCAGCGTCTGTTGTTGTGCATGGGACTGCCGATGGGGAGATTGACTGCCTCGAGAGTGAGAAGCTGGTTTCAAAGATGAAAGACGACAATGCGAGCGTTCAGTTTTTCCCGGTTCCTGGTGCTGATCATGCCTTTGACTTGGAGCTGCACGAGTGTCAGACAGACAGTGCAGAGCATGAGCCGAGTTTTATTCTTTTCCGGGCATTGCAAGCTTTGGGAGGGTATGTTGGTATTTAAAATGTCGAGCAAAAAAGCGGTCCGAGGATGTATCGACGGCACTTTTGGGTTTACGGTGGCTAAAGGCACCTAACATATCTTTCAATACAACTGAGTTCTAGATTAAAATTTAAGCATTTTGGGCATTGTATATAGAACGTGTACAATAGCGGGGGTATGCGCCTAGCCACGCCCTTTCTTAGCCTGGAAAAATGTTCTTAGCCAGCGACTCGCCCCCCGCGTAGAAACCCCACAAATCCTGCGTAAAACACACCAACTCGCAAGACTGTCCGTCCAACAACAAAGCTCACAAGCGAACGGCTGACATAATGAACAACAAGGCAACAACATCTAAAGGGCGACCCAAACTGAAAACATCCTGCAATACCTGCTCCTCAGCCAAAGTGCGTTGTGAGAAATCGTTGACCGCATTCGAATCTACAGATCCCTGTGTGCGATGTATACAGCTAGGTCTAGAATGTGTGTATGGCATTTCACAGAGAAAAGGCAAACCTTTTAAGCCTTCACAAATGGAGCCATCGTCAAGTGCAAATGAACCGCAGTATCCCGATCAAACAAGCAGCTACCCTTGGCCAAAAACAGGCTGGAATTTATCTGACGTCGGTCCATCGATTGATTATTCCACGGTGCGGTTCGGCAATCCCGATAACAGTTTAAACAACGAGTGGTTATACCCTACCGGAAACCATAATTTGATTGAAATTATGACTAGAGCTAGTTCAGTCTTGTCTAATTTAGAATCGACCATGTGCGATCCTTCTTATGTTGTCAGAAGTACAAAGGAGCTGGAACCTGTACTGCGCAATGTGGGAGAAATGGTCAAAGAACTACTAGAATGCAAATGCAGGACGTGTTTTCATGACCCCAATATCATGTTCTTGTTGGCGACACTATGCTCGAAGCTGAGCGACATTTATACGGATTTACTGAACCATCTATACTCCACCTCGTCTTCTGGAATAGACATGTGCCACTACACGTTTTTCCATTTGGCGGAGTACGAAATAACTCGGTTTAGACAAACATGTGCTCTTTTACGCGAAAGAGCCGATACAAATAGCGAAGCCAAAGCAATTGGTGACGCTTTCTATACGTTTCTAGAAGGTCGACTGAAGCGCCTATCATCATCATTGGACAAAGCTCGCGCAAAGCTTTGCATCAGCTAGATGGTGTAAGTCTTTTCATTTAGGATGACTGCCTCGTTGAAACCGGGGACTATTGAGTGAAACTTCAAACACTACTTTTTGGACTGGAAACTGATGGCGAAAGAGATACGAAGGGGTTATCATTGCCACTTATCCAAATTCTTCTTGACATACTCCTTCCACTCAGTCGGCTTCCTATCCAACAATTCTAAGCTGTCGGACAATTCAGCTCCTGCATAGTATCCAACATCTTGGAAGAGCATGATGGTTTCATATATTTCCTGTGCCTTGTCCGGCGGGAGAAACGATTTGAACGCCGCTTCAGGGACCTGTACGAAAATTGCTTTCTTTCCAGTCGCTGCTGAGAAGCCATCAACCACTTCTTGCGGAGTATAATAAGCAGCTGACGCGTAAATTGTTTGGCCAAGTAGAGATGATCGATTTTTAATGGCCGCTTTGACAAACAAACCTGCACGGACAGTTCGGTTAGTGTCTGTTGACATCGAGCGAATTGAGGACCAATAATCGGATTAAGAAAGATGAGAGAAAAGAAGCAACCAACCCATATCTTGCCGTATGTCGATCAGAGGAATCTGAGCGGACTCGTCTACCGGCAATGCAAGGACATAGGTATCACCGTTTCGGTTGATCAGGTGGTGCATCTCCGTTGCAAAGGTACCGGCCATGACAAAAGTTGCCGGGACAGCAGAGTCACGTATATAGCGCTCAATTTCGGCCTTGCCATCGAAGTGATAGATATGTGTCAACACATTCTTACTAGCAACCGTAGCATCTATCAAACTTGAGAAGATGAGATGTTTGACCCCAGCGGCCTTGCAGGCGTCGGTTACGTTTTTGCCTTGCGATACCTCAGCTGAACGTGACATGGATTGCCAGAAGTCAGTTACAAGAAACACAGTGTGTGCACCGGAGAGAGCAGGCCCAAGTGAGTCAAATGATTCCATGTCGGCCTAAGTAGAAGACAGATAAGAATTAGTCGTTATGTTGAGTTAAATTCTACTAGTGCTTGCCACTGATCCATACCGTAAAGACTTCGACTCCCCGATTGCCAAGTTCCTGTGCTGCTGGCTTTGAGGCATCTCGAGTAACAGCTCTGATCGTAAACGTTGAAGAGAGAACCGTATCGCTGAGGATTGCTTCAATGACTGATCCTCCCTGGTTGCCAGTAGCGCCAAACACGGTAATAATCTGCGACATGTTTTGAGAAAGAACGCTTTTAAACCCAACCGTACAGTTGTCCTGCGATCATAGACATAACGGACAAACATGACATGGGTGATGTTGCCTGTTTATATTTTATACAGCCATCCATGCATCGGTAGAACAATAAAATCTATCCGAACCGAATGCTCGGTTTCCGTACCGGTATGATAGCTGCATTTGCGTTTCTCTAGGATCGACCTAAAATAATTTCTCTAAAATCTGTGGATCTTCGTGGCATAACCTGGGAAGCTGAAGCAGAAAGCGGCTCCAGTGAGATGCTCGGTTTCCGTGCCGGTGCAATGTTTCATCCGATCGGTTCTGCGACCAGTGCCTTTGAAATCAATTTCCCCGCTCGTTGGTGATGAAAAAATGTCTATATTCAACATATATTGAATGCTAATTCGATAGAAAAATTTAATTAACAACCGACGTATAGCTGGTGCAGATACAGTCTTTTGAGGGTTAGGGTTCGACTAGTCTCTGATTGGTCAAGGTGCTTAACTTTTGACTCGCTCTCAAGAACGCATTCAGCACCTGCCATCATCTGCTTAACGTACAAGATAGCCATGATATTCAGATATTATGTTACAAAGCTGATAATTCTGAATAATATGGTTATGAAACACCTTTATATCGCCGTCCTCAAATACGTTTATAGAACATTTACTATATATGTGTACACACATGTTAAAGTGCTACCCGCAATAAGCAGGACGCCATCTTCTATATCACTCCATGGTACGTATAACCGCAGGGGCTTTCTATACCCCATACGGATGAAGTTTGTTTTGAATAGGCGCGTATGTCATCTCACACGCAGCGTCTAAAAACGAGATAGCAAATAGACGATGGAGACTCAGAGCAATCTGCCCTGGAGCACAAGATCGGCGGCATTTTCAGGAGTACTGTTTCCATCGTAAAGATACCTCTAGCCCCCTGGACTATGATTGCACTATCCCAAAGTCGACTGCTGCTTGTATCGCGTCCTGGAACGTCTGCTTCTCAGACTCAGTGAAGCTGACAAGTTCTCGCCCTGTAAGACAGCCTTTAAAGCCGCCAATCCATCGCCATGGGTTTTGACCCGTTAATTCGGGGCTTTCGACCATGTAATGCTCGAATTCCCACACATTATTTTTCATCAGGGCTGGCTTCTTCTCATCAGATATCCAACCGTTGTACCACAATGGAGACTGGTCGCGATCCATATGGACCATTTGATAGGAGCAAATTAAGAGATCGCGGTCGTATGTGCTGACAGTGCGTCCAATATGTGGGTCGGGTTTTGATGCCTCAATTGGATAAGAGGAATTGTAGGGCTGTTCGTCGACTTTGACCGCAACTCTACTATTGTAATCTCCCGTATATTGCACGATCTTGGTGAGGTTTCCAGTGCTGGCCAACGATCCGGTGCTAAATGAGTAGTCCGAATACCCGGCCAATTCCATGCCAAACCAGAAGCTGTCCTTGTCACCTGTAAAGAGAAAAGTCAGCCTTCTACATACATCTTTTGGGGTAACACAAGTCTGTCATTACCATAAAAAACGTCGTAGAATCCCTTAGTCACGACTTCCTGGTCGGTGCCATGTCTGTTTGGCCCATTGAGCCAGGCAATCAAAAGCAGGGCTATAAAGTGCTTCGATTTGTCAAACACCACGACTCCGCTTTCTTGATCCTCTCTTGTCGCTTCAATCTCCATGCTCAAGTTCAACTTTTTGGCAACCCGGTCACTAATCGGGCTTGGTAACGCCGCCTGTACCCATTCGTTGCGCTCGTCACTTTTACTATGGATCCTGTCATAGAAAAACAATGTGCCAGTTTCCATATACCCAATATCATGAAACATGGATTCAGGGTTTTTGAGGAACCCCACATCTGCGTCGACAAGAATCACCTCGCTGAAAGATGAGACTAAAAGCGCAAACGGCTTCATGTCGAAACCCTCAAAGCTCCAATTGTTTGTACTGTGTATCATATTCTTCAAGTTCCGTGTCACGACGCCAGGAAGCGACTCGATCTTGCGCCGATTATCATCGTTCAGATCCCTGGAACCGTGGTAAATTACTTCAATGGGCAAGTCGCAACCCAACTTCCGTATGGTGACGATCGAGGTTAGGATGAATGATACCTGTTTGTTCCCGGTGGTAAACACGATTCCTTTGCCGCCGCCTTTTGTCTGTGTAAATAATGACAGGTGATCTGCGAAATACGGCGAGGTCCATGGAAAGAGACTCTGTCCCAGATTTTGAATGAGGTACCTATATGTATCGTAGAGCTGGATAGTCTGCAGCACTTCGGATTCATTCATACCCGTTTCTTTGGCAGGTGGGTTAACCTGGCAGTGGGTGTACTGTACAATATCTTCTCGAGAGTAGAATCCATGGTCACCCATGGCCATATGCAAGTCAACCCAGGGCTGAAAGAGTTTGGCGTATTCGCGGGTCCTCAAAGCCATGTCATGTACCAACATTGCGCCGCCGCTACTGGGTGATTGAACCAACTCTTCCCATTGATCTTCAGGAGGGAGGTGGTTCGACAGTATGTCGAAAATATTCTTGACATCGCCGGGATTTCCATTGTACTTCTCGCACAACTGTTCGTTACTTATGTACTGATGTTGTTTGCTAGACGAAATCCGTTGCGGCAGAGAGGAAAAATCTAGAATGTGAAATAGCACACCGATTGTTCCCAGTAAAAGAAGGCTTCCGATAATGATCGTCTGTCGCATAGACCGGTTGCTGAGGAACTTGGGAGTGCGTTGCGGCGGCAATAGGGATGGTAGGTCTGATATCACGCTCGGAAGTTTCTTGTATTCGTGAAAAGGGACGTTTACGCCCCATTTCTCACGAAGCTGTGACAACCCTATCGGCAGTTAATTTAAGCGTTGAGAAGAATGTATTTTGTCGTCCTTAATAGTAGTAACTAGGGATGTGCTCACAGTAAACGACGCTCATCTTAGTGACCGATAAACGAACAGAGAAGCTTTTCTTGGAGGGCCGCGGCGCGCTTGGCTGCGAGCCCTAGGCGGTCCAGGTTCAAGGGTCAACACAGACCATGGTTCGTGCTAAAAGATATGGATTGGCAGGCAGGTACGAGGGCGATTGCAAAGGCCTCTTCAAGGAAACACGTTGAGGGCGCAATTATAGCACAAGACAACAGGTCATATTGGCCTTCTTCAGAGAATGGGCATGAGTAGAAATGTCTACGCTAAGGACGAGTCCTGGCGGTGCCATACCCCCAGATATATGGCACCACCAGGGGACTAGTTTAGATGACTGATTTTGGTGGTGTTACGTATGCTCGTTAATTTCGAAGACCTGCAATTAGGACTTGTTTGTGCCAGATTCTCGCAGGCCGCGTAACCCTCACAACTTAATGTCCATAGAAGCGCAAAAGACCCGACGGCATTTCGTGAAACTGCTAGCCGCTATTTATGGCACGAGGAAAGCTTGATGTGGTCCACCAGAAGCTAGGCTAGAATAACCCTAAATACGAACTACGACCAACTCAGGGATAAGAGTCACGGAGCAGAACAGGCAAGGGATTGATGTTTTGTATTCAGCTTTTTGCACACTCGAATCGTTCTCAGGCATCTCGACCCGACTGCCCTGCCGCTTAG
Organism: Eurotiales sp. R13A2; assembly: GCA_023625935.1. Classification (NCBI taxonomy): domain Eukaryota; kingdom Fungi; phylum Ascomycota; class Eurotiomycetes; order Eurotiales; species Eurotiales sp. R13A2. The sequence continues at coordinate 114,683 of JAMAFV010000006.1, read as the reverse complement.
ACTGTCCCTGGGCTTTAGGACTAGGAGTAAAAGAAATGTGGTGTCGGCGTCGGCGTCGGGGGAGGCCGGCAGGCAGCAAGATACGGACATAGTAGAGACTAGAGACACCGCAGCGGCTCGGGTGCGGGGCCCGGACCGTGCGGCACGGCGCTACGCACGCGGGGGCTTAGATCTGGTGCAATGGCAACCGACCTGGCGATCACGTTGCGCCGCCAGTGGTCGGAAAAAATATCTCATAGACCAACGTCGGCTCAGCGCTGGCGATAAGACATGGCCATTTTGCGCAGCCAATCGCGAGTCTGCTGGCTTGTTGGTTACGGGGATGGGGATGGGATGGGGATGCAGATGCGGATGGGTGTTGGTTGGTGTCTCAGTGCGAAAATCTGACCTGGTGCTGGCTCACTGGTCGTCTGGTGGTGTTTGGTGTTCAGAGACGGACAGACAGAGAGAGAGAGCTAGGGCTAGGGCTAGGGCTAAGGCTGAAGCGGAAAGGAGGCCTCGGGCCTTTGCGTAGGGTGTCCAATGAGAGGGAGCCAATGACATTCACGATGGCGAGTGCAAGTCTCATTTGATACATAATATGTATTAAGCGTACACTTATAATCATGCTATCAAGAACTCGCATTGTGTCTATATGAGCAGCCCTGCGAATACAATCAGACATCCACCAGCAAAGTACTGCTTATCGATCTGTGAGGACTGAGCCACACGAGGAGTCACAGTCAGCCAAAACCTCTTTTAATAGATCTAAGAAGGGGCAAGAAGCAACAACTTACCTGTGCCAAGAAGGCAGCCTGCCCAATCCCCATCCGCTTTCCGATCCACAGTAAGCATTGCCGAAGATACTCGCGCATCTCCCATGGGAGAATCTCCAGATGCGACGCGACATAAATGGAGTGCATAAGCAACAGGCCGCCCACTGGCCGACCAGGATTGCTAATCTCGGTATGGTTATCCCGTTGCTGCAAAAACACTTGCAAATCTTCTGATAAATGGTACGGAATAGATGCGATTACCTCCTTTACTAGACTCAACGCCTCCTGACGGTTCTTGTCGTGGTCAACATCATCATTGAGCACACCCGACAACCGAATAATCAAAGTTACAAGGAGGCACCGCGCGATACGGGACATATTCCACAAGGCTGCAACGTAAAGATCAATGTATACGTCGACTTGACCCTCCCAGTACCCTGCTCCAGGGTTGGAGGTGGCTGAGAGTCCCGGATCTATTGTGGCAGGTCTGAATTCTGCGTTTTGGTCCTGCTGCCACCGAGCAAGATCATTGCTGAGGTCCATCGCTTCCCGTCTGAGGTTAAAAACTTCTTCGAAGAAGAGTTGACCAGGAGGTTTGTTGCACAGGGACTCTGTTCGCTCCCAGATGGGGCCAAGGCTAATCAACAAGTCGTATAAGCCTTGATCAACGGATCTTCTGCGCTGTGTAGAAGTGAGTATCGTTGTCCTCAGAGATCAGATTATGTATTCATGTAATCAATTGAACATTTTTCTCACCTGCTTGCCATTGAGCGCCAGCGGATGGCCACTCAAAACGGCCTGGACAAGCTCCAATGGATTGTTATTGACCTGCAAGATTGCAGCCACGCCCCCTGCATGGGTTATATGATGGCCTGGATTTGACTCTTCAGCGACAATAATCTGCTGACAATTAGAAAATGTCTACGGTCAAGTAAGGATGCAAGAAATCCCTGTTATTACCTCGTAAAGACCCAGAAGTATTGCGATAGCCAGTGTCTCGTGATCATTGGCAGTTGGGCTCTGTACAGAGTGGGCCAAGTACACGAGCAGATCGTGGTATAGGCTCTCGGCCCGTTCTATCAAGTACGGCCTCCGGAGCTTGAGCCCATTACTGGCGAACGCTGCAGCGGTGCATGCATTTGCCACGTGAGACTGAAACCCTAATTTCCGGACCATCTTCTCCAGTCCACCAAGGAAGCCCCCAGAGAGAGACGAGTTCACGGACACAACAGAATAGTCATAGAAGAAAGCCTGAAGCGCATATTCTTGAATATTCTCTTCGGACACTTCCGTCGGTGGACCGTCTGTGGGCAGGAGATCTGTCCCTGGAAACGGCTCTCGTGGCGGTAAACTACATTTGCGCGCCATGGACTTGAAAGCTGACTTTGGCGGAAGTCGATCGTCATTTTTAGTTTCGTGCTGCCGGAATATATGGCTTCCAGTTCCTTCGTAGCCACGACAGGTGCGGCCGGCTTTCAGACATCGTAAACAAGACTGCGGATGTGAGTGTTGTAAAACGGACAGACTGGTGGTGCCACGGGTTTGCAACTAGGCACTACATCTTATTATTACGTACCGGACGAGTCTCGTCACACTGGAGGCGGAGATCAGTATTGCATGCATGTAACAGGCTCCGACAAAATCACTCTACAAGATGGACGCAACTAGCCTTCTTCCTTCGGGTTTTGCAAGTCTCGCAGCCGCGAGAAGGGCCGAGATAAACCATGGCGAACGGCCAATACTCGGATATAGCGTCTCTAGCCCGTTCACACGCGTGGACTGTTCCAGTTTGTTCAAGACCTGCAACTGCCAGCAGAGGAGGTGGTTTCTCCTTCTGCAACGTCACTCTTCAGCGCTCAACGCTAACCAGGCTGGGACGGGGGTTGGATTCTTACGTCATCCAAACACAGCCGCTCACTGGTCAGCATCTTAGCCAATCGGAAGTGAGTATCTTGCCAAGCTCAAACGCCAAGACCTTCTGGGTCTCCACTTTTCAATCACGATGTAAGCAGGCTTGACTCCATATGGTTAGCGTAGCGCGACCTCGAAACAGCCAATCACTGGCGAGGAATTCTCGGAGATGCGATCTATCAAAATTATCCAAGGACCAGCAGAGGCCCTGTTTAGGTAGCGATGGCCGAAAACATTCCAATGTGACGATCCTAGGCTCGGGTTGCTAGAGAGGGACAGACGTGTCGCGGCAGTATGGATAGCCATGCTAGCCCTTTCTAGGTAGACTTGCGCGACAGTGAGATCGCAAAACGCCACGGTGATGCCGAGCGCAGTCGGAATTAACGTTGTAGAGCATAGACAATCACAAAGAACTACATCAACGAAGGATGAGGTGAAGCCCAACGTGTATATAAAGGGCATGAAAGCCCTCACCTGATTCTTCTCATCCAAACATCACTTCCGCATCAAAATCTGTTCTCTTTCTGCTATACATGACCCGTCCGTCTGTTTCCAGCATCTTCAACGGATTAGGGCAGATTTCAAGAAGAATATCCACCACCCGCTCCTATACAATGGCTACCAACTCTGCTGCGTGGCTCGTCGAGGCCAAAGCCCACCCGTTCCAGGTCAAGGAGGCGCCAATCTACACTCCTGAAGCAAACGAGATTCTGGTAAAGAACCGTGCTATCGCCGTCAATCCTGTCGATGGCAGTCTTCAAGCCAAAGCGTGGTGGCCAATGAACTACCCAACAATCCTGGGTCATGATGTAGCAGGAGAGGTTGTCGGGGTTGGTCCCAACGTCACTCGCTTCAAAACGGGAGACCGTGTTGTTGGCCATGCTGTTGGTATGGCCACCAAGCGTATCCAAGATAATGCTTTCCAAGCTTATACAATCCTGCAAACAAACATGGCCAGCGAGCTCCCGGAGAACATCTCTTATGAGGCTGCTGCCGTGCTTCCTCTGGGCCTTTCGACTGCTTCCTGTGGACTTTTCCAAGACGAATTCCTGAAGCTCAAACTTCCTACAGAGCCTCGACGGCCTACAGGCCAAACCGTATTGATTTGGGGCGGTGCAGGGAGCGTTGGTTGCAATGCTATCCAGCTCGCAGTTGCTGCAGGATACGAGGTTCTTACTACCTCATCACCGAAGAACTTTGACTATGTCAAGAGCCTTGGAGCCAGCCAGGTGTTTGATTATAACAGCACTACCGTTGTTGAAGATCTTGTCAAAGCTCTTCAAGGAAAGACTCTCGCCGGTGCAATGGACTGCATTGGCTTCGCTGCCACCCCTCTTACTGTCGAAGTTGTCGCGAAATCCCAAGGCGCCAAGTTTATTTCCACTGTCAAGGGTGGCTTCCAACCTCCAGAAGGTGTTACGGTTAAGAGTGTCTTCGGCACCACTCTCAAGGACAACCATGTAGGCAAGGCAGTCTACGAGGATTTTCTGCCTAAAGCTCTCAGAGCTGGTAGTTTTGTTCCTGCCCCAAGCCCTCTAGTTGCTGGAAAAGGGCTCGGGAGCGTGCAGGCGGCCCTCGATCTGCAGGCCCAGGGTACATCCTCACAAAAGGTGGTTGTCATTCTGTGATTGAAATGATTTTTGTCTTGAATTTGTGTTGAAGTGAATTGGTGTTTCTTCTTGCCGTTTTCTTTTTCATTTTTTGTAAGATGATTGTTTGATTATATACAGGTACGCACGCATCCTCATAGACACGTGTTTAGTAGCGAACACGGCGTTTGTCCAAGGCCAAATCACTTGTCTCTAGTTAATACAGATCCTCTATAATTTCACATAGCTATATCTATATTGTCTCAGGTATCCAATCCTATGAACAACACGGGAAGAATGTGTTTGATATCAATGGCGTGAGATTAATTGCTAAATAACCTAGTTCAGGATTGAGTCAACCACCGTAAAATATGATGAAACTAGTTGTGACCCCGCAGAAGACGTTGCTAGAATCCTGCGTTGACGACTACCAATGTGGGGAAAATACCCAGTCGTTTCATGAGTGGCCAATTCAACCAACGTCAAACACGCCTGGTTCTCTCTAAGCGTTTAACGCAGAGTGTTAGCCTCGCTAGGAACGCCGTACAGCGTCCGGCAATCGGCATAGGCGGCGCGTACTTAGCTTGCGATTCAGCAGTTTCCAGAACCCACAGTAATGGTTTCACCAACGCCCGGTAATAAAAGGCTGCAATTGTTGTACTCGTTTTGAAAAAGCACATCGTGCCACGATTCTGTCGGTACAATCCAACAACATGCTCCGATTAATGTGTTTGTGGGCGTTCACTGGCCTCGCTGCCGCCAGCTCTCTGGCGCAGCAACAGCAGCCTCTCTCTGCTACGACCAGACCCAATGTTGTCTTTATCTTGACAGATGACCAAGATGTCCACCTGGACTCTCTGGACTATATGCCTTTTGTTCAGAAGCATCTCTTAAAGAAAGGAACGCACTATCGCAGCCACTACTGCACGACAAGCGTTTGCTGCCCATCCAGAGTGACGCTCTTTACTGGAAAGCTGGCGCACAACACCAATGTCACCGATGTTAATCCTCCATATGGTGCGGACCGAGCTATTTCGTAATTTATAAATATCAACAAATTGACGGTCTGATAGGTGGCTACCCTAAGTTTATTTCCCAAGGCTTCAACGACAACTATCTTCCGGTCTGGTTGCAAGAAGCGCAGTATAATACATATTACACCGGCAAACTTTTCAACGTCCACACAGTTGACAATTACAATGCCCCATTTGCAGCAGGCTTTACTGACAATGTGAGTGGCGTTTGATTGGTATAGATTTGCTCAAATATTGAATTTTAACGATTGATGCGTTTAGGAATTTCTTCTGGATCCGTTCACGTACGACTATTTGAACAGTAGCTTTCAGCAAGGCCGTAATGCACCCCAGAGCTATGAGGGTAACTACACAACTGATGTCCTCGCTCAAAAAGCGTATCGTCTTCTCGATGCAGCTGTTGATAGCCAGAAACCATTTTTCCTTATGGTTGCGCCCATTGCGCCTCACTGTAACGTCTACATGAATGGGACAGGTCTGGACGATAACCCGATCTTCAGCTACAGTGCACCAATCCCTGCAAAGAGACATTCACATCTGTTTGAGGATGTTAAAGTTCCTAGAACCCCATCCTTCAACCCAGAGCAGCCGTCTGGCGCTAATTGGATTAAGAATCTGAAGCGACAAAACGAGACGAATGTCGAGTACAACGATCACTTTTATCGTGAGCGTCTGCGCGCTCTTCAGGCTGTCGATGAGATGGTCGACGGAATCTTTGCTCGATTAGAGGAGTATGACCTTCTTGCTAACACATACATTGTCTATAGCAGTGATAATGGCTACCATATTGGTCAACATAGACTTCAGCCAGGTAAATCATGCGGCTATGAGGAGGATATCAATGTGCCTCTCATCATTCGTGGCCCTGGAATTGCTGAGAATACAAGCACGGATATCGTCACTACACATACCGATTTAGCACCCACAATTCTTCAGTTGCTTGACATCCCCCTCCGGAGCGACTTCGATGGAGAACCGATTCCTCTCACACAGGACCAAATCAACGAAGCCTACGACGATAGGCAGGAGCACGTAAATGTTGAGTTTTGGGGCTTTGCAGGAGGAGAAGGGATCTACGACTGTATGGTCCATTACAATTATCCTTATCTTTTAAGCTTTATACTAACAACATGCCTGTTGAACAGTCGACTTATCTGCCTATAACAATACGTATAAAGCCCTCCGGATCAAGGGAAAGGAGTATAACCTTTACTATTCAGTCTGGTGCAACAATGAACACGAACTTTATGACATGACGGTGAGATCATATCTATCTGATCTAGCATCTTTTTGCTTCTTTCTCTTGTGCTTTCCTTTTATACACTGTGAGACTGAGTGATAATAGACCGACCCTTATCAACTCCATAACCTCCTGTCGACAGAGAGTGGAATTGATACAACTTCCCATACGATACTTGGTGTTGACCTCGCCAAAGTTGTCGCTCGACTTGATTCATTACTCCTAGTTTTGAAATCATGCAAGCGTCAAGCATGTGTCAAACCGTGGAAAGCGTTGCATCCCCATGGCGAAGTTGCCTCTTTGAAAGACGCGTTGGATTCGCGGCATGATCACTTCTACGAATTTGAACAGACTACACGGGTTCATTTTAAGGAATGCGCACGTGGTTACCTCCTGGATGCAGAAGGTCCTCAGTTCGACTTTGAAAATGCAGACAAAGCAAACCTATTGCTTCGAGACGGCCTTCCATGGTATGAATGGGTTTAATTACATATACCTAGCCAGTAAATCTGTTCTCAATCATATGCTATATAAATTTCAAATACACCTAATTTGAACCCATATTTCCATAATTGACTTCATTGGGAAACTAATGGGCAAATCGAAAGTCTAGACGCTTGTTGCCTTCGTCCGTCGTCGTCTCAAGGTAATGCACCTTCTCCTCTTTAGTCATGGCGTTCCATTTTGCCTCTCGGTGGCGGTTCCGTAGCACATAGTAGACCTTTGTGAAGAGGTAGACAAAAATATTGAAAACAAGCAAGGATATGAGGACCTCGTTGCCAGTCTTATATCGAGGTGCATCGTCTGTTGGTAGTATCAAACAATGTGAGCAACAGGAAGAGAAAGTTTGTAGTATTGGCTTTTTATGAAGAGATGGCTTACCTGTGCGATAAATGTTACTAGCGATGATGGCACCGACCTGGTTGAACATATTGTACATAGGAGCCGAGACAGCGCGCGAACGAACGACATTGGAATTTCGTGAAACCCAGCCGACTTGTAATGCTTGGGCTGAATATTTCACGCAGATGTCAGCTTTTCAACTTCATGATTTCTCGTTCTACCTTGTGTGTGGAATTCAAATAGCATACCTGAGGGGTAAGCCAAAAGTAGCGAAGTGATGACCCATGATTTCCATTTGTTGATGGCAGTCATGTTTACAACATTCATATAAACTAAGAAAGGGAACACCCATATTTGGCCGAAAAGCGCGGACAAGCAAAGCTCGCCTGTAACCTCGGAGAAATACGTCAAGGACCACATGGTAATCACTATTGAATCAGGGTCAGAGAGCCTGTGGTGTGTTATCACTTGGTACAATATGTCACTTACTGGTTCCAGCAATGTATGGAATGGTCAATAAGTTGGTTTGTATGGTGTTGAATCCGAGGTCTTTCAACGAGAGAGTAAGATAGGTTCCTGGTGGGCTGGCTGGGGTTTGGAAGACGAGCGAGATGAGGAAGAGCGGCCTAGAGAGACTTGTAAGTCCAATTGCTTTGAGCTTAGGATATGATAAGTCCTTTATTAATCACCATAAGTCAAAGTCTGTGATACTCTGCCACAAAAGCTTTGGGGTAATTGGCTGTCGGTTATGCATCGTTCCTTTCCCTGGATCTTCGCGTATAAGACGGTTAACGATAATGGTTTCCTCCCTGATAAAGGTCAGTATACTGTCTCTAAATTTGATTTGAAAATGGCGTACCTCTCTGAAAACCATCCTTTCTTTCCTCGTAGTCCGCCGCGAGTTTGGGTAGGGCCCGGTGGCAATAAGACGAAAGCAAGTATACCGACAACCAAAGTGATCAGGCCCTAGAAAGCAGAACAAAAAGTCAATCACCAGCGTAACACTGTAGTGTTTCCCAAAATGGGACCCACCTCAATCAAAAATAGCCACCGCCAACCGGCAACGCCGTTCACACCATTCATAGAGAGTAGGCCGACGGCGAGAAAAGCTGCAATAATCTCTGCTAGACTAATTGCGTTGTAGAAGAAACTCAGTCGCAACGAAAGCTCGCTATGAGTATAGAAATATGACAGGAAAAGCACGGTTTCAGGGATAAAGCCGCCCTGTAACATTCCCAACAGAGCGCGACACGCCAGAAAAGAGGACCTATTTTTGAGCCAAAACTGAGCACCAGAAACAATAGACCACAGTAAAAGCTGTGTTGGAATCCAGCGATCGGGTCCGAGTCTCTTGCCAATTAGCTGTGACGGAATCTCGGCCAGCAAAAAGCACACCTTTTGAACAGTATTTCCAAGGTTGAAGTCTAGTACAAATCAGCACTTGTACTCACCATCCGGGCAGTCTCTAATGTTTCACCCACCATCAGTGGTCATATTTAAATCTCCCAGAAAGTTGTCAGAGTTGGCCTGCGAGATGTTTGCACGGTCCAATTCAAGCGCCATAAACATGATACAGGCAAAGACCATGATATACAGGTCCATCTTGCGAACAACCTTGCGCTCTTCACCCCATGTCCATCTGGCACCGGGATTGAAGCGATGTATGTTCTCCCAGTCATCACGCGGTTGGTATTGCGGTGCAGTAGCTGGATCGTCGAAAACGCTTATCTGTTTTGGTGCAGCGAGTTAGGGCAATTGTGAACGAGGTAAATTTATTCCGCCAATATGTTTACCTGGGTCGCGATAGCGTTAGGGTCGCGTTTAGGCCCTCTCTGCCACCAGAAGCGTTTTCTCTTCTCATCGGTGTCGGGCAGTGCTAGCCCATGAATGACACTAAGCGTGGTGATATCGTCGTGCTTCTCGGTCGCAGCAACTTCAGCATCGCCACTGACACCATCCACGCTTAGGACGTGGGATGGGCCTTTGGGAACAGCCAGACGGACACTCATCGCAGGATAAGAAGGTCGATAGTGGACTAGACAGAGCACAACCTTGCAAAGGTCAGTTGAAACGATCCGTAAGTGCTCCAGTAGAGGCTTTTTTTGTTCCTGCAATTACGTACACCAGTGCCTAGTATCCGGAATGAGGTTTTAAAGATTTGTGGAATCTGCTTGTGGATGTAGCGATTATCAGTTCTATATGTACATGGGTAGGCCGACTAATGACAAGTTCTGTCGACTTTAGCGGTGAATTCAAAAAGAATTAGACCAGCAACATGGCCAATGTTTTGCCGGCACTAGGTAAACGTTTTCTACCTACTCTGAATCAGGAAAACAGTGGCGTACTACAGGCTTAGATGTCGGATATCCCTCCGATATTAGGCTGTGGCTTTTGGCAGTGCGGGGAAGGTCAAGAATCTCCGGTTTTGGGTAGAGTACTCAGTTAGTTAGCAACCAACAACTAACTAGCCAAGTAATGAGTGGTTACCAAGTAACACTAAACAGCATGGCGTGCCGGCTACATGGCATTGCGTGCTGGCAAATCACACCTATAAGCTACTCGACATGCCATTAATGTGTAAGAGATTAGGCATGCCGGAGAAGTGTTGAAGTATACTAGATCATGATACTATCCCGATAAGGAGATTGAGAAGACGAGCACGTTATATGGGTGGGTTTTGCCCTCATTTTATTTCAAGTGACGGGAGACACCCTGACTATCTTTCCAACTGCCAAGTAATTCTTGTTCGCATAGGCCACCTGGGCATACAACGTGTAACTTTGCACAGCAGAAAATATTAGCCAGCAACCAACCACCACGCACTAGATCCGTGAATCGCAAGACCGAGCACCGAGTACCCCACATTGTTTTGCAAAAACTTTGTTGCGAGCGATACACACGTGGAAATTTCCATGCATAATCGCTCACGGTAATAAATCTGTACTATCTAATTTTTCAGATACCTTATGCATGGGCAATTAAGACGTATCTTTATCTGAGTGGCGGCATATCTATCCGGAACCACAGAGACGCTTGTTACTTTAACTAGGCTACTATTAATCGGTCGAACGCCCCCAAATTGGCTTGATTCTAACGCCATGGCTGATGAACAGTCGCCCCTGCTCGCCCGCAATGTCGCGGCCGACGAGCCACAGCGCCAGCCTGTATTGGCAATAATTGGGGTCCTCTTAATCGGTAAGTTATGGAAACAGTTTTCCGCTGAGGAGCTCCCATGCAAACATGGTACTGGTTAACATTCCTAATAGGAGTCTTCATCGCCAATGCTGAGGGTTCCTTTGTACTAGCCATAAACAGCCAGATCGCCTCCGACTTGGGGAGATTGGAAGATGCGAGCTGGCTGGTGACTAGTTATATCCTCGCCATGAGTTCTGTGCAGCCATTGGTAAGAAGCAATGGTCCCAGATTGCCAGTACACGGTTATCTGACAGTTTTAGTATGGTAAATTAAGTGATATTTTTGGCCGTTCGAGCCTGTTAATTATCGCATATTCCTTCTTTTCCCTAGGATGGTAAGTCCTCCACGTCTTATGATACGCTGTAGAAGACTAACAAAACAGTCTTATATGGTATGTTTGTCTGCTTTCATCCACTCGCCTAGGCACCTTATCGTCAGAGGTCTGATATAGAGCACCATTGAGTAGTGGTGTCGCTCAATCACTCCCTGTTGCCATATTGGGTCGTGCAGTCTCAGGCATTGGTGGTGCAGGAATGGGCTCACTGGTTTCTATTTGCATCACGGGTAAGTCATATCGATAAATCAATCAAAGAACCTTAGTAAGAACCAACACCACCAGATCTCGTTCCAAAACGTGATATCGCTCCTTGGCGAAGCTATGTCAATGTTATTGCCACTGTTGCACGCAGCCTCGGGGGCCCTGTCGGAGGGTATATGTCGGATTCAATAGGCTGGCGATGGTCGTTTCTAAGCCAGTGTCCCCCCACGTTGCTAGCTATCATTTTGACTGCCCGCCTCCTTCCGCGTACTCTTGACAGCAAGAATGCCGAGCCAACACTGGAAGAACTGCCTACGGTATCTTCTCGGTTTGCTCGCATTGATTGGGCTGGAGCGTTGTGCATGGTAGTGGCCATCGCCTCATTGCTACTGCCTCTTGAATTAGTCAGACTTCCACTTGAGTGGAGGCTTGGATGTTTGGGTCTCAGCTTGTTGGCAATCTCTTTGTTTATCGTTGTCGAGTTGAGATGGGCCGTGGAACCTATATTTCCATTGCGCCTTTTACGCTCGCCGACTGTTATATCCTCGTATTTGATAACATTTTTTCAGACTTCGGCTCAACTAGGAGTGAGTAGATCTCGAGCAAACCCATTGCAATCATACAGTAACTGAATGGAACAGATGATGTATAGTGTACCTCTATTCTTCCAGCTGGTCGACAATGCCTCTGCGTCAGTTTCCGGAGCACACCTGTTCCCAGCCATTGCGGGTGTTGCCGTGGCAGGGCTGATAGGTGGACATGCAATTAAACGGTATGCTTTTAGGTGGTTTTCCAAATGAATTATATGAGCTAATTAATCAGATATGGTCGTTATAAATGGCTGCTCATTGTGGCTACGGTTTTGTCTTCTATGTGCTACCTGCTTTTGGCCTTGCGTTGGAAAGGTCATATCAATTTATGGGAATCTCTTTACATTATTCCAGGGTATGTTATGCGAATGGAATAGTCACTGCGAGACATAAAACTAACTACGTTTTAGTGGTCTTGGAAATGGGCTGGTTCAAGCGGCTGGCTTTATTGCCTTGACGTCCGCTGTTACCAAGACGGACATGGCTGTTGCTTCATCTGGATATTATCTGAGTTCCAACATCGGCACCGTCCTAGGCATGGCTGCTACAAATGCGATTTTTCAGACATATCTGCGCCAGGGTCTAGAACGAGAGTTGGACGGCTACGAGTCAAGACGAAAGGTCTGTCTATATTGATGATTGAATACGATCAGCGGGAACTAATGGAATATCATTTTGATATAGATAATTGACTCTATATTGTCGAATATTGACTACATTCGAGGTTTAAACAGTCCCTTGCGAGACATAGTGATAAGAGTCTGCGTAACCGGTCTTGAATATGGCCATCGTAAGTACCTGCTCCTTGAACAAAAGAGTACTCCATTGCTAACTAAATAGTGGCCCAATTTGGTTGTGCCATAGCAGCATTGATATGTGCCTTATTGCTGCGCGAACAAAAGCTGGAGGTTGAGACCGAAGAGGATGAAGAATCTTGAATAGTCGGTCAACAACTGGAATTGTGTTTGGGCAGCAGCCTCGGTTAGCAAATACCTAGATGCAAGACATCCCAAGAAGCATCCTACTAGGATTTACCATGAAAGATTAAATCCCAGAGAAACTTTTTTTTATGCAATGAGTGTACTCTCTGTAGAGTTATCATAACAATTGAAGGATATTGTGTACACAAGATCTATACTTAACCCAGGATACTTGGCTGGAAATTTTATCAATAGTCCGGTAGAAAACGGTGCAGGTGTACCGGATATTAGTATCATCACTTGAAGTTATATGTTCAAATCTCAATAGTATCTTTCTTTGGTGATTATCCGATAAGCCAGGTCTTATGGATATCAGTTGCTTGTTAAAATTCCTCAAATAGGCAAGTGATAAATCCTTTGTGTTTCACTATGATTAAATACCTCAAACAAGTTGCCCCAACCAGGTCTTCCAAACGCCGCCCTCTAGAGCTCCCAAAACAATTGATGTATATTCTATAAAATGGCGGTATATGCCCCGGCATGACTCTAATCGTCCAAATTCGTATCGGATCGGACTGCCGAGAGAATGTAATGTACAAATAATAGGAGCTGAATCGGAGCCAACAATGGCTGCACCGAAGCAACGTAAAACAAAGTCGTAGTCAATAATAGGGTGGGGGGAGAGTTTGTGAACTATTCTCATTTATATGACGATCGAATATGAAAATAGATTTCTTGATGCGAATGCTGATTTGTTGCTTCAAATTGGAAATGACTACTGCGCTTGTATGTGGACGTTGCGCTGTACTGTCTTTGACAGCATAGGACCATGTAAATCATGGCTCACACATAAATCAGCATCATTTTCGTCGTCATTATTCGGTAACCTTGCAAGTTCGGCAGTGCTATCGGCGTCTTCGGAGGCAGCGAACTGCGAGAGATTGATATTGTTTGTTTGTGTTTTCGTTCGAGAGTCCGCGACATAATTATTTGGCTGGTTCGAATTCCCGACGTGGGAGCCATAAAGGCGTCGGAATAGAGGGCGGAGAGTTGGCAAGCAGGCGCAGATGATGGAAAGAGCTTGCTCGATGGAAGACCACATGCTTGTTTCCACAGTACTCCAGGTCATATCGTTGGGGTTAGAGCCTTCGAAAGCAACGATACGAATGATAGAGATAATGCAAACACTTCGGTCCCGTTAGTTCCCATCCTCGTAACAAGACCGCTTAAGATATACGGGAAAACCAGACCGGCTTTCTAGATAAGGGAGTGGTGGACTTACAAGAAGCCTAAGATGAAAATTGAGGATATGATAAGTCTCTGCCGTAGGGTCGTATTCAATCGCAATGTCAAAGGAACTGGTAGACAAAAGATAATGAAATCTAGAATAACATTTGCGATGCCATTCGCACGATAGAATTTGACTTCGTTGATGCATGAGCCGGATTGGTTTTTGTCCCAGTAGTAGGAGACCGGAGTGCATCCGGCCACAGCAATAATTGGGCAGGCGATGAAGTAGCCGATAATCAGAAAGGCGAGAAAATATAGTGTGCGACGGAACCATACTTTGACGCCGAATATGCGGTAGTAGAGGAATAAGAACGCGGCTTTTGTGGCGACGACATCGACGAAATATAGCATTTGCACGGCAATAAAACTCTGCATATGTTGCTCGTAAGAACAAATACTATGTGAAGCGTAGATTGAGCGAGTTGTATTCATATACAAACCTTGTCGTATTTAACAACAGTCTCTGGAGGCAAGTCCGCTGCATGCTTCCCTTGACCAAAATGTCCGACCATTACAAGTCGCAGAGCAGTCATTGCCCAACAGTCGATCTAATCCGCATCGTCAGGCTCTGGTCAACAATGTGTCTGCGAAATAATTAAATTCATGTGCAGGAGGACGAACCAGAGCAATAACCACCATCCAATCATCCCACCAGTACTGTATGCCGGCCATCCATCGAGCCAGGAACCTCGCACAGACCGCGAATGTAGCCGGTATAATTGTAGTCAAGGTTCCCACATATATTTTCCATGCTTTATCCGGGGTCGGCGCCATGGCAGGCGAAATGTGAAGTTAGGGTACGCGATCACATTATTTTTCTGGCTTTCTTGGAAAAGAAGAAAAGGCTGATGGGTAAGGACGTAGAGAATGAGAAGAAAAGGTTATTATTTCACTAGTGATTTCACGTCGACGCTTCTGGACAAAAACCGCATCGGGAATCTCAACTCCACTGATAGCATCTGGGCAGCCAAGACAGACTGCAACCGAAAGCCGCCGGGGTTCGCGCCACCATAAAGCTGGGTCGCAGATCCAAATCTCATAAAACGCCCGTTATTGGCCTATCCGCCGCACTAGATGCCGCGATGATGATTAGTGCGAGCCCTAGAGGATCCCTATTCCTCAACCATGGGTCGACTGTTGGTTGGCACTCGTATACTGCAGAATTGCCCTTGGCTCAAACTTATCAAGCCGCCCAACCTAAATCTCGCAGGCACTGAATGCGTCATCGCGAGCATCCGGACAGAGGAAGTCAGGTCCAGTCGCTAGCATCATTTGTAATTGCGAGATGTGACTGAATAGGTTTTCCCTGCATTCCAGCGCGTCGCCGACCGTGCATCTTGGGTCTTGACTAGCTATGTGCCTAAAGTAAGTAGTAAACTGTAATGTAACAGTTGAAATAATTGAGTTTCGAGGCAACGCACTCCGTGCGCCAGAAGGGCAGGTAGATTTATTATCCGAGACCGTAAATATCGCAGTCGCGGCGATTAATAATGTTGGTGAATGTCGAGTCCGTGCTTCTTTACTACTACGAGCTACTACTACATAAACGGCACAAGCAAGCAAGACACCCATGCCAAATGCCACGCGGTTCTTGCCGACAGCTTGTGGAGCTCACTCGGCTGAGCAAAGTCATATCCGGCGATAAATGTTGTGGCTGGTTTCGAAACGTGCAGAATCGCATACATCTCTGCCAACTTTGGTGCCTCGACTCCGGAGAGCTATGTCAATTCTCCGTCCAGGTGCGACTGACTTAGCTGCTACTGGCTAGACAGAAATCCGACCAGGGAAAAAGCAGAAGGCTGGTTAATAGCAGTCCCCGCAGATAGTACTATATATATATTAGAACTCACCGTTTCATTCTTCGCGCATTTGTTTTTGTTTTCTTCTCTTCTTTTTTTCCCCTCGTGTACTCATTCATACTCGGATCGGGCGGCCTTAAATCTACTCTGGATTTACCGTTTCCTCGGAGCAATCTGCGATTGCGATGGCGCCCACAACTTTCGCCCTTGCAACTATTGCATTGGCGACAGGCTCTGCACTTGGAGTAGCCTCCCAAGCGGTTCAGCTTAATTTCTTGGATTATGGCCAGCGTGGTCCTCTCCTAGGCAGCCATTTTGGGCCGCCAGCAACGAATGCGACCTTCGACTATGTCATTGCCGGCGGTGGAACGGCAGGCTTGACTATAGGCACGCGACTGGCAGAAGCTGGCTCCAGCGTAGCCATCATTGAGGCTGGTGGTTATTATGAGATCGACAACGGGAATCTGTCCATCGTGCCAGGATATGCCACCTATTTTACAGGTTCTGATCTAAATAACTATTCGCCTCTGGTTGACTGGGGGTTTGCGACTACACCCCAAGTCGGTTCTGCGAACCGAAGCTTACATTACGCACGCGGGAAGACCTTGGGAGGTAGTTCAGCTCGAAACTACATGTTGTATCAGCGGGCTACCGTAGACAGTCTGCAAAAATGGGCAGATGACGTGGGCGACCAGAGTTATACCTGGGATGCACTGCTGCCGTACTACCAAAAGTCCGTCAACTATACGCCGCCCAACCAGACACTGTACACCAACTCTTCCAACCAACAGAATTCCTCCGCATTCAGCTCTACAGGAGGCCCTTTGAAAGTCTCGTTCAGCAACTACGTAGATCCGTTCGGAACATGGGCGCAACAGGCCTTTATCAAAGCCAACATGTCTGAGATTGACGGCTTGGATAGCGGTGAACTGTTGGGATCAGCTTACGCCACCCTCACGATCGATCCAAGCAATGCTTGGCGGGAGACGTCTGAGTCTAGCTTCCTCACATATGCCCTAAACGCAGGTCTGCCGCTGACGGTGTACAAGAGTTCTCTAGCGCAAAAGATCATTTTTGACAGTAACAAGACGGCAACTGGCGTACAGGTATCGGCTGCAGGGTTTTTCGGCACTCCGCCGATCGATTTCACCTTGACTGCGCGCAAGGAGGTTATTCTATCTGCTGGTGCTTTCCAGTCCCCTCAGTTGCTCATGGTTTCTGGTATTGGACCCTGTGATGAACTGGACAAGTTCAATATCTCCTGTATCAGCAACCTCCAGGGGGTGGGCCAGAACATGCAAGACCATCCCATCTTCGGTATCGCTCATAGTGTCAACGTCGACACATCGTCGGCGGGCTTGAACAACGCGACGCTCTCCGCTCTGGGAGTCCAGTCCTATATCAATGATGCCACTGGTCCGCTGTCGATCTTTGGGCCAGGCATCTACGGATGGGAAAAGCTTCCCGAACCCTACCGGTCCCAGCTGAGCAACGAATCGCAACACGTTCTTGACACGCAATTCCCCCCAGACTGGCCTGAGATTGAGTGGTTACCTGTTGCCGCATACAACGGGTACAACTTGAACAAACAGACAGGTGATCCGCGTGACGGTCTTAACTACGCGACTATGAACACCGCCTTGGTAGCGCCTCTATCCCGTGGGACACTTAAGCTCCAGAGCAGCTCCATGACTGTCCCGCCTCTTATTGATCCTAACTGGCTTGCCGACCCTACTGATGCAGAGTTGGCCATCCAGGCATTCAAACGCCAGCGCGAGATCTGGGACATCCTTGTCGACCTCGGCGTCGCCAATGCGACAGAAGCTTTCCCTGGCTCCAATTACACGACGGACGCCCAAATCAAGGAGATTATTGCTGAGAGTATGACTACGGTCTATCATGCTTCAGCTACTTGCAAAATGGGCAGGAGCAATGATACAATGGCTGTAATCGATAACAATGCCCGAGTGTATGGCGTTCAAAACCTTCGTGTCGTCGATGCCAGCAGCTTTCCTTTCTTGCCACCAGGCCACCCCCAGTCGTTGGTCTATGCATTCGCTGAAAAGATTGCAGATATCATGGCATCTCAATAGTCGTGGCATGATTTTGAATTCACTGCTGGGGCAACAATGTAAATAAAGTACACATTTATGTCCGTCACGTCTTATGGTAGTTTTTATGAGCGATGAGCGAGTTAAATTGAACAGGCAATTCCGTCTGTTATAGCTTGACACGGGACCGCTTCTAGAAATATACGTTGGAATGAATAGATATGACTCATGTGATTATAACTTCCTTAGCTTAGATTGCCAGTATCAAGCAGGGCTACTCCTTATAAGCGTGGGGTTCGTTGCATTATCTAGTCTCTCATAGCTAGAACTCCAAAGTTCCGCTGGGATGTATATTATGATGGTTAATGTCTGCTAAAAAGTGCGAGCGCCCTTCATGAATGATATTGGACTCAATAGCGCTGCTCAGACTACCACGTCAAGAAAAAATCAAACTCGCTATCAAATCTCTCATCAAAACTTCCCCGTTGCTTTGTATAATCGCCGGCATCTAATCTCATTTACTTCTCCAAACTCTTCAACCACGTCTCCGCATCCACAACCTCCCCCCTTTTCTTAAATATTTTGTCCATCAATGTATTGTGCAAAGTCTCGTCGCCGTCCGCGCAAAGATCTCTCAAGACAACAAGTTGAAAATCCTTATCTGCTGCCTCGCAGACGGTCGACAGTACCACGCCCCCCGTGCTAATTCCCGCCAACACCAGCGTTTCAACGCCCAGGCCCTTTAGCACAAGATCCAACCCACTGCCTGTGAAGGCGCTCACGCGCTTCTTCTCGATGAGTATATCGCCCTCCTCCGGTGCAATGGCTGGATCGATTTGTGTCTCTGGTGAGCCACTGACGAATGCATTAGATTTAGCGGCAGCGCTGAAGGTCGCGTTAGAATGCACAACTTCAGGATGGCCAGGCCGGAACGCAACAGTAACGTAAATTATCTTGACAAAGGGGCGAGCTGTCTTGATGGTTTTCGCGAGGAGAGACAAGTAGGTTGATCCCAGAGGCAGCCGTGAGACCATACCTGCCTGTACATCCATTACCAAGAGAGCCGTCTTCTCCATCTTGGGTACTGCGCAAAATTTGTATTTTAAGTGTTGATATAAATTTTTGTTACTGCTAGACCTTTACCCTGTGGTTGTTCTCTTATTTATGCGTTGAGAAAATGATGGCGCACCCCGGAACCGGGCATCGCAATTGACGGATATTGGCTGCTCTCTGGCCGGTACCGGTGTCTTTGGGCGACACAATATACTTCAAAAGTATTGGTAGACACAAAAACACTACTTTGATACAGATGATTGGTCCTAATGAAGTTGCACCTTACTGTGGCCGTCCACGACTTTTTCAAAATTCCATGTCCCTTTGAGCGAACTTCTTTTTCCCTGGAAGACCTGAATGTCCATGTACTGTATCTTCCAACCAATGAAACGGTCGGCAGATTCGAAATGCATTATGTCGTATGAGTTGTGGATAAACGCTGACGAATTTCTCTTCTTTATAAAGAGTAAGAGTAAAACTAAAATATTGCATGGAATTTCTCGTTTTTTGACTCCTCGTCACTGGATGATCTGCTGTGATATCCGTGGACATACCCCTGCCACGCGCGGAAAGTGCAGGACATTAGAATCGAAAAGAACTACAAGACCCATTCTAGACACTCAAATAAAACAACTCTGCAGAGAAACGAAACTGTTCTACCTTAAGATGATGCACCGGATGCAACGTGGACCTCAACTTCCCCCGTGCCCGTGTTGCTCGTTTTGATAAAAACAAGGTCCAAAATTCCGTCATTGTTCCAATCAATAAGCTGCCAAATCCCATCGTTCTCCTCGAAGAATGTCGTTGGTACTTCCTGCACGCGTGTCTCATAAGTAGACGCGCCGGATGCAATATGCAGCTCGACACGTCCAGTTCCGGTATTCTGAGTTTTGATGTATGAAAGGTCCAGGTGTCCGCTATTTTGATAGTTGACAAGTCGCCATACTCCATTGTCCTCTTCTCCAAATGTAGTGGGGACCTCCTGGATACGTGTTTGGTAGTTGGATGCCCCAGAGGCGACATGCACTTGGACATAGCCCGTGCCGGTATTACGGTTCTTAATGTAGACGAGATCCAGTTGCCTGTCGCCGTCGAAATCAATCATCTGCCACTGTCCGTTGTTCTCTTCGACAAATGTTGTTGCAGTTTCGAGAATGCGAGTCTGGTAGGCAGACGACCCTGAAGCAACATGAATCTCGACGTAGCCTGTGCCAGTGTTGGAAGTTTTGATATAAATCAAATCAAGTTTTCCATCGCCGTCGTAATCTGCCAATTGCCATGTACCATTATCTTCTTCGCCAAAAGTGGTTGGAACCTCTTCAATTCGTGTTTCGTATTTTGATGAGCCAGACGCTACATGGACTTCGACTTTGCCCGTGCCAGTATCGCTGGTTTTTATATACGTAAGATCTAGAGGGCTATTCCCCGTGAATCGTGCCATGCTCCAGGTACCGCGAACTTCGGGAGCAGCGAACGTGGTACCAGCTTCGAAGATACGAGTCTCATAAGGCGCAGCAGCCGAAAATGGCGAAAAACAGAGACACTGGAGAAGACAAAGAAGAAAGAAGTTTCGCTTTTGCATTCTTGGTTGTATTCAACTTTTATTTCGAATTTATATTTAAATGAGCATGATTTATTTGGCAAATTTCATTCTGCTTCTGAATTTATACTTTCGCTACCCCCTTGCACAGAGACTGAAATGTAATTTGTTCAACCTTGGGCAACATAGCCCCGTTGCAATTTACACAAGACTGGAAATGCTTTACCTTCTCAGTACTGTCTGTTAATTGTAACAATGTCACACGATTTATTCCAATGTATGACTCACCGTCCATAATATACAATCAGGCTGAACAGAGCACGTATCTGCCGAGAACGCCATTTCATGACATCTAACATCTGTAAATGTAGACTTGACTTTGGTAGTTGATATTCATCGAATTATATAAGACATATAAATGCAGAGAGTGCAAACACAGGGTACATCAAGAGACTCCGTACACATTCACTAATTTTATTCCGACAGAATCATAGGAATCCAGAGATATGTTGCGTACTAGAGTGAACACAAAGGAACGATACATGGTCTGCACAAGTATTTGTTCATCATGGTTCTCGCAACACAGACGGTACTAGTGTCTAAACTGATCTCATGATCATCAATCCTGAGTCTCGGTTTGTTTCTTGTACCACATAATTCTGTATAATGTGCATTTGTATCACTCTAGCTCTTCTGCGGCACCTCACTTTCCACGTTTGACGTTCCACAGAATCACGAGTCAGATCAACAACGGATTAGTGTAACAGGAGGGCTGTATTTACCAAACAGCTTCCAACGGAGGCGTAAGTGGAAATCCCACTGTGGAGGCCAGTACTGAACTGTGAGCTCTTTTTACCTTAAACTATGAAGTTAAACGAATGTTCCCAAACATGATCAGCTTCGAACCCCGTCTTGAGTCAGATTTTCTGGACTCGAAATCTTAGCCCAAGAGCTGAAAGTAAAACAGCAGCTCTATAGCTACTTGAATAGTGTTTAATTAAACAGTATTTTGATGTTTTATCGGGTCTCATGGGGGAAGCTGTACTTTGGATTGCAAGCTTGATGGTCCTAAACGGACAAATGATCTATGTACAACGGCGTGCCGCAGTCAAAAGAAAAGGCCTGCGGCAAGGAACTCCAGCCAAGACCTTGGCATGCCATGGTAGAGCGAATGTGCCAGCTACTGGGTCGTTCCTAGTTATTGGTCTAGTTCGTTGTAGACCAAGCGTATCGTCGGGTCCGTGGTATTGCGTAGAGACACATCCCACCGCATTCTGCATCAACAAATGATAGCATACATACGCCTGTGCATAAACGCCGTACAGTATATCTCGGCGCTTATCGGATCCTGCAAGTTCCGAGATGGTGGGTGGCCATTGCCCATTAGCTGTCTTGGGTTTCATTCCAAGAACTGCAGCATCCCGAATACGGCGAGGGCCAAGCCAGCCATGAATCCGTAAATTGTTACAGTCATATCCAAAGGACTTGCTTACTGATTGGCTGTTCTGCGTATTGATTTTTATCTCCATGTAATTTATTGTACGATGTCAATCTTCCTTGGCTTGATTAATTATATACTACCGCTTAGGTCATTGTACAATTGACGTACCGATTCTCTGATATACACTCTAGAGTGAAGCGATTCCCAAGCCCCTGAAAGCTGAGTTTTGTAATTGGTAAAAGGCGTGAAAAAGTCGAACGTGGAGAGATACATCGTGTTGTGTGGTTAATCTGAATTTCGCTACCAGCCTGCCTTGGCGTCTGTCGTTTGACTCTCGTTAGTATGAATCTATGTAAAAAAATAACACAATTCTGGCAGACGCTAACATATATTATCTAATTTAACTAATAATGGACGATATCTTGCTTTAAAAGAATCCACATCTCGCAGTGGTACCTTCCTGAGAAGCTCTGGACAGTCGTCGGGATCTATAAGAATGAATCGTATCCCAACCAATACACGCCACAGATTATGCACCTATTTGGATTTGGATTCTATCTTCAATCTAAGGTTTGTCCAGTTTGGGATCAGTTTGAAGACACTGCCAGTTGGATGGCATATAAGTATATTCGTATTCGCGGAAGTAAGCTCTCGCATATAGGATCTCAAAGGCTTGACCAGACACCTGGACAGGCACGCTGCTACTGTTCCGTGTGGGTCTCTGCACCTGGTCGAAACAACTCTTAGGGTGCATCATCTCTGTAGGCAAGCAATGCAGTGCCTGGAGTCTGATACGGGGGATTCTCAGTCTACAGCGTTGGCTATAGTGGTTACGAAGATTGTGTTCAAGAAAGGTCGCAAAACTATTTCACCCAGCAC
This sequence comes from Eurotiales sp. R13A2, assembly GCA_023625935.1. Lineage (NCBI taxonomy): Eukaryota > Fungi > Ascomycota > Eurotiomycetes > Eurotiales > Eurotiales sp. R13A2. Next base: position 92,015 of record JAMAFV010000006.1, on the reverse strand, counting down.
GTGTTCAAGAGTTTGCCATCTCATCACTAGGAACGATGGTGCTATGCAGGGAGGAAATTACCATCTCCGGAAGGGTTTACGGGGCCGAGAGGAAGGGGCCCGTTAATTTCGGAAATGAGGGCCGGACTCCCATTCGCCAAGCCATTGAGAGGCGACGATTGGAAGAGCTCAAAGTGGCACAGGGGACAAGCTTTCTGGGCGACAGTGATGGTGTTGTCAATTCATTAGAGAGTCAGATTTACTCCAAAGTCTAAGGACATGGAGAGAGTTTGTCAGTGCAAGATTGAGTTTTATATGGTGCTTGTCTGTCTTGGCTGTTGTCACGCACGCACTCCTACTATGTACGATATTGGAGAAATAAATGGATCCATTGAACGTTCCATTTTTTTTTTTTTTTTTCATTTTTGCTCTCATCTAGCAACTTGTCCCACCATCGTAGCACTGACCATTGCTTGATTACCAATGCCACCCAGCGCAAACCATGTCTGCCGCTTTATCCAGGCACCCGCATCGGCACGTGGCCGGCATGGCATTGCGTGGGGATGGGCCCAACGAGCCATGGTGCAACAATACTACTATGTACAATCACACTGCAATAAAGAGCCAGTCCCGGTCACGGCAGCGGTGGCCATGCGGTGAGATTGTCTGTGAGCTTGAGCACCGGCCAGCAGCGAGGCGGCTGCAGGCGATTAGGCAGCGTCCTGCGACGCTGCAACGGCTGAGATGGTAGCATCCAGGGTGGGCACCTGGTGGTAATCATTGCTCTTCGCGAGATAGCGTCGTGTTGGCTGTCGTCCTTCGCTGTATTTATTATTAGCAACATAGAACTACGTACGTAGTTAGGTATCTCCTCCCAACAAAGAGATCGTTGTGTGCCAGCGTATGTTTGCATGGGAGAGTGTCAGCGCCAAGTGGTATCCCTGCACCGCCCATTGAATTGCGATTAATTGCTGGGTGGTAAGGAGGTAGCATGGGCGCGATTCATGCGCTGGACGGAGAAAAATTAAAAAAAGATTAAATTGTCGATGGAGATAGAAAGGAAAGCCCGCCAAAAGCTGCATGAAACAAGGGCAGAGGTGTCCTCCGTGGACAGGGCTTATCATACCATGACCTCCGGGCCCTCTGAATATGCTACATCGCCGACTAGCGGCGCCTTAGCGAGGGATTTAGGTTATTGTTTTTTGATTGTTTCAAGCAGCCCTCATTAGCAGCGTCGATTAAACGCTGTGAATCGCTGATAAAATACGCCAAGCGTGTATTACACGCAAGAGCGATCCTGGGGTAGTTCCGCGTGCTAGCCGTGGAGGGAATAGTGGCTGCCGTATTTTGCCTAGTGCGTAACGCTACAGCGCACACCACTGGACGGCACCGACTCAGAGTGGGGTGCGATATGGTACGGTTACATCACGTTACATCCGGCTTGCTTATCGGAGCTAAGCTTTCTTGCTTTTTTTGTTGACGTCTGCTCGTCCAGGCATCGCTAAGGGGGCCCGTCCCAGCGTGCGCGGAGTATATAATCGCCATGTGCTTTCTTTGGCACTCGCGAATTGCCACTGTCGAATGAGTGAACCGAGTGACTGATTGTGCCAGCAATCATCCTTCCATTGCAAGCACGTTTCCCGCAACATGGTCTCCCTCTCGATCCTCGCCAGCGTCTCGCTGCTGGTGCTCAGCCCAGTCCAAGCGCTGTGGCCCGAACCAACAAATATCACCACAGGCACGCAGACCTGGTTCCTCGACGAAGACATCCCGGTGACCTACAATGGCCGGCCGGTATGCCCCTGTTCATAATCGAGTTGTTTTGTGTGATTGCTCCGGGTGTTCGGAAATGCCCGATTCTGACAATATCTTCTCAATTAGATCGTCTACACTGCAGGCTACGAGCCCTCGACCCTGACCAGCGAGGATGTTGTCCAGGGTGGCGTGTCTCGCGCCCTGGACACCATCTTCCAGGACGGCCTTTACCCGTGGATGTTCCACTTGCGAAACGAGACCGATTGGGAGCCCAGCCTCTCCCCGTTGAACTACCTGAACTCGCTCAAAATCACACAGACCGGCACCGACAACCAGACGGCCTTCAAGCCCTTGGCCGGCCAGGTCGACGAGTCGTACGAGCTGTCGATTAGCACCAAGGGCGAGGTCGAAATCACCGCCGTTTCGTCCATTGGTGTCCTCCGCGCTCTGGAGACCTTTGCTCAGCTCTTCTTCACCTACTCCTCCAACACCTTCTACTACACTCCCTACGTGCCTGTGAGCATTCAAGACAGCCCCGTGTACGACCACCGTGGTCTGTTGCTTGACACCTCTCGAAACTACATGCCCGTGGATACCATCCTCCGCACCATTGACGGTCTCGCGGCAAGCAAGATGAACGTCCTGCATCTCCACTCCACAGACGCCCAGTCCTGGCCACTGGTCATTGACGCCCTACCAGAGCTCTCCGCCAAGGGTGCCTACCGTCCTGACTGGATATACACGTCGGCTGATATTACACAGATTCAGCTGTACGGCGCCGTGCGAGGAGTTCAGGTCATAATCGAGATTGACCAGCCGGAGCACACTGCTGCCATTGGCTGGGCGTACCCTGAGCTTTTGACTGCCTACAACTATGAGCCGTACACCTGGATGTGTGCCGAGCCACCATGCGGTTCCCTGAGACTGAATGACTCGGCCGTCGACACCTTTTTGGACACGATGATGGGTGAAATGACGCAGCGTGTGCTCCCATACACTGCTTACTTCCATGTTGGAGGTGACGAGATCACGGCCAATGACACCGCTATCGATCCATCCGTTGGTTCCAACGCAACCGACGTCATCCAGCCATTGCTCCAGACGTACACCGACAAGAGCTTCGCTCGCGTTCGCAATGCTGGCTTGACCCCTATGGTGTGGGAGGAAATCCCCCTTGACTGGAACGTCACTCTTGGCGATGATGTCGTCGTGCAGGCCTGGGTAGCAGCGTCGTCCGTCCAGACTTTGACTGAGATGGGATACAAGGTCATCGACAGCAACTACAACTATCTGGTATTTACTTTTTCCTCCTTGCATTTCCGCTCTCCTTTGCTAACCGTGTCTTTTGATAAGTACCTGGACTGCGGCCGCGGCCAATGGGTAACCTTCCAATCCGGCGAGAGCTACACCTCAGACTCCCCGTTCAACGACTGGTGCACCCCAACCAAGAGCTGGGAGCTCATCTACTCATACCAACCATCCGCGAACCTCACTGCTGATCAGCTAAGCAACCTGCTTGGTTCTGAGGTGGCCATCTGGGGCGAAACCATCGACTCGGTGACCCTCGACTACCTAGCCTGGCCTCGCACCAGTGTCTTGGGCGAGGTTCTCTGGACCGGTGAGTTGGGCGCAGATGGATCCAGCGGAACTCGCGACCAAACGACCGCCGCGCCACGTCTGAATGACTTCCGTGAGCGCCTTCTCTTGCGTGGTATCAACGCTGCTTCTGTCCAGATGCCATTCTGTACCCAGGGTGGAAACTGCACTCAGCCCAACTAATATTTTTTCCGGCTGGGGGCATGCATGTATTTAATTTTCTCTTCGTAATGTTAATACTTTGCAGAAACACATATAATATGCATAATTTATGAAAACATTAGACATTCTGCTGATGAGAGGGGAGTGTAATCTATGAGACGTACAACTTGGGCTGCAGCTTTTTGCATGCGTTCATATAAGCCTGGTAATCCGTTGGTAAGGATACGCACTACTCATTTTCTTTCGATGCCTTTTGATTGAAGTTCATTGGAGAGTGCTTGTATATAGACAACAACGGACAGCAAAGTCAGAAAACGCCCTCCAGAAATGTCGTACATATAAACGGTGCCCCTAAAAGTATTGGCTCTCAAATCAATTCGTTTCATTGGCTGTCATCCTCGGCAATGCGAGAAAAATGCATTTCTTGGAGCTTTTCCAGCCAGCCACAATTAACGCCTTGGCTGCCGGACAAGACTTTCCGAGCCATTTAGACTTTTACACATCATCTCTGGCAGCGAACTCCACGCGCGAAGTCATGTTGAATTCTTATTTCAGAAGAAAAAATCGTTTCTAATTGGCTTTTGGAACTGGACCAGACCACGACAGGTCCAATCAAAAGTAGGAATCAACATGGATACCTCAAATGCGCCGAATATAATAGTTCAAATGACGGTATTATAGCACAGCAGACCCCCACTATAAGACCGATTCCCGCCTTATATTCTGTTTAAAAACACAATGCAGCTTCTCTTGAGATATTGGAAGCATTGCACCGACAACTTCTCCAGGACAAAGGAGGAAACATAAAGCAAAATGGGTAAAGGTGATACCCAGTCCGATAGCCACCAGCTCCTGCCAGCCGTTCTCAAAAAACGAGCACAGCTCAACCCTCATGGCGCCTGGGCTCAGTTTCCAGTGTCGGACCAGACGTATGCTTCTGGTCTCCAGACAGCGACAAACTTACAAGTTGACAACGCCGTTAATAAGGTTGCATGGCTGCTGCGGGAGAAGTTTGGAGACAGCCGCGATTTTGAGACGATTGCGTATGTTGGCCCGTTTGATTTGAGGTATTTCATCGTCGTGATTGCTGCCATTAAAGTCGGTTTCAAAGTAAGTGTTGTCTTTTCGCATTGCACCACTAGTTCTTTGGCAAGTAAAGTTAACAGCCACTTCTAGACATTTCTGCCGTCGCCTCGAAATAGCAAAATCGCCCAATTGCATCTCCTTAGGAAACTGAACTGCACAAAACTGATCACTACAAATCCGCAGCCTGCTACAGTCAATGCAGTGCTCGCAGAGCTTCCTATGGCGTTGGCTCATATTCCTTCCCTGCGCGAGCTGTTAGATGATCAAACCTATGAGAGGGAGTACCCATATAAAAAGTGCTATGAACAAGCAAAAGACGAGCCTATATTTATTCTACATACCTCTGGCTCGACCGGAATCCCCAAGCCCCTGATATATACTCACCGGTTCATCACTCGCACTGTCAATGTGACCGCATTGCCCGCGCCAGATGGATTTCAAAGCGGAAGTGAGAATCTTCGGACAGGCCACTGGTTCACATTTCTTGCGCCATTCCATATTTCTGGTATTGGATTTGGGATGATGGTTTCTGCTTTCAATGACTGCGTCCCTGTCTTTCCGCTGCCGGGTCAACCGCTGACAACGGAGCAATTTATCGATGCTGTCAAGCATGTGGACATGGATTGGGCATTTGTATTGCCCTTTATTCTCGAGGACCTGAGCAAAGATGCCGCGGCGTTGGAGCTGGTATCGAGCAAACTAAGCCATTTGTACTTCGCTGGCGGGAGCGTGCCACAACAGGCCGGTAGTCTTGTCGCCTCCAAGATACCTGTGTATCAAACAACTGGTTCGAGCGAGATGAGCTTACTGGGGCAAGTGCGTCCTTTACAGGGGGGCGACTTAAAAGGTGACTGGGCATACATTCACCTACACCCGTCTCTCAACGTCGAGTATCGACACCACTATGGGGATTTGCATGAAATGGTGATTGTCAAAAGCCCTGAGAATGAAGAGTTGCAGCCCGTATTTCTACACTTTCCAGATCAACAAGAATACGAAACTCGAGATCTCCTCAGCCCACACCCAACAGTACCCGGGAAGTGGCGCTACTGTGGGCGCAAGGATGATATTATTGTTTTCTTGAACGGCGAAAAGACGAATCCAATCTCATTTGAGCAGGAAGTTTCGAGACACCCCGAAGTGCGATCTGCGCTAGTGGCAGGTTACCAGCGCTTTGAAGCTTGTCTACTTGTGGAAATCCATAAGGTGGAGCGTCTTTCCAAACAGGAGCAGGAAGAACTTATCGATAGAATCTGGCCTACAGTGCAGACGGCAAACAGCCAGTGTCCAGCTCATGCTCGTATCTCGAAAGCCAATATCCTGATTGTGAACCCCTCCAAACCCATGGCGCGTGCAGCCAAGGGGACCGTTCAACGAGCTGCAACACTGGCTTTATATGAGGAAGAGATTGACGGCCTCTATGCCGAGAAAGAACTTCACAATTCTTCGTCGACAAAGCTCGCAACTATTGACAGAACAAACGTAGACGCCGTGTCCAGAGCTGTACGAGAACTTGTTTCGGAAGCTACCCAGTGGGATACAAGTTTCACCGACGATACAGACTTTTTTTCCTTGGGGATGGACTCCCTGCAGGTACTGCAACTTGGTCGGCAGCTAGGCATGTCGCCAAGTGCTATCTACAAAAACCCATCAGTCGATATGCTGATCAAGGCAGTCATGTCGCAGTCTGTTGACCAACATGAGCGTACAGATGTCATCACAAGTCTACTCCAGTATTATGAAACACAGATCGATGGGATAGCTGCCACGATGGAACCAAATAGTAAAGACAGCAAAATATCAACTTCCGAGAATGAAGCAGTAGTTGCTCTCACCGGTTCTACGGGAGCCGTTGGGTCATATATACTCCAAAAGTTGCTTAAAAATGATCACGTCACACACGTATATTGTCTTAACCGCGCCGCTGATTCCGAGACGCTCCAACGGGCACGAAACACTCAACGACGCATTCAAATGGATTTATCGCGGAGTCGAGTAACCTTTTTACAAGTTGATCTGGCGCAACCTAATTTTGGTCTCAAAGACCCCGAGCTATATCTCAAACTACAAAAGACCGTGACCCATTTCATCCACAACGCGTGGACGGTCGACTTTAACCTAACTTTGCAATCTTTTCGGCCAAATTTGGATGGAGTGTTGGGTCTCATCTCTTTCGTCGCACAAGCAAGTCAGTCGGTCTCGACCGTGTACTTGTCTTCGATTAGTGCCGTGTCCAATTATCACCTGATGGACGACACTGAGAACGAAAACGACTCAATCCCCGAACAAGTCATTAGGAATTCCATCGCCCCTGCAGCAATTGGGTACGGTGAAAGCAAGCATTTGGCGGAGAATATTCTAGATTATGCATCTAAGAGGCTGCATCTGCCCAACATAAGCATCGCACGTGTAGGACAAATCGCGGGAACGTCTTTGCCAGAACAGGGTCCTCCACATGGCTGGAACCGTCACGAGTGGTTACCGAGCCTGGTCATTAGCTCTCGATATCTAAATGCGATTCCAGGGACTCTCGGCTCTAAAAGCAATGATGAGGTTGATGGTGTGTTGGACCGGATTGATTGGGTCCCCATTGATCAGCTTGCGTCGTTACTTGTCGAAATTACTTTCAGTTCCGGAACGGCGGCTGGATGGTCACAAGCAGCGCGTGTTTTCCACCCCATAAATCCAAATTGGGTAAGATGGCAAAGTCTCGTTCCGATAGTAGTGGCAGCTTTGCAGGAAACATATCCGCCATCTGCAGCACAAAAATTAGAGGTAGTGCAGTATGAGGAATGGTTGAAGCGTCTTCAATCGGCGGCCAACCAAAACGACAGTCATCTTAAGGACAACCCTGCTGTCAAACTGTTGGACTTTTATCAGAGTTTGGCTGTATCTTCGGGTGCGAAAGCAAAGCCCTTGGCAATTACGCAGACGTTGGCTCGATGTCCCTCACTGCAAGGAGTGGGAGCTATCAATCCGGAATGGCTCTGCGGATGGATTAAAGACTGGGTCATTGGTGTGGACTCTTAATTTCCAATGCTCTTGATAATCGGCATGCGGCACACCTGGAACGATCTTGTATGTAATGAATTAATACCTTGTTAATATAAACGGCATATACCCCGGAAACGAGATGTTGAGATCACAGCGCCGTGGATTCAGATTAGACTGGCTTCTTGACAACCTATGCAACGGTTTCTTTCAGTAAATGTTACATCTGTTGTTGATGATAAGCGATTTCCCACGTATCTATCTTACATAAAATGTGCATGAAATGCCAAAACTAGGCACGGTGTTTGTCGATATGGCATTTTACAATATCCAAAAAGTCCTCAACATCTGTCCACAAGGCCACGGGCTGTTCCATAGCGGCAAAATGCCCTCCTCTCATATGGTGCCGGTAAAAAACCAAGTCGCCTGTTGTTTCAACCCACGCCTTTGGGACGGGCGTGATTTCCTTGGGAAACCAGGAGAAACCCAATGGTTTCTTGATGTGCCACCGTTTTGTGCCGTGACTGCCCGCACCTGGGCCGTAAAACTGGCGATATGACCACAGGCTGCTGGCCGCAGAGCGGGTGACCCAATACAACGTGATACATGTCAATATCAAGTCCAATGGTGGAGTTTCGTCTGTCCAATCCAGGAACTTCTCGCCAATCCAGGCGAGAAGCGCAACTGGATTGCTGGAAAGGACGAAGCCAATCGTGCTAGAGCGTGTAGCATGAGTCCATGCGTAGGCGCTTCCGTTTTGCTTAAAGAAAAAGTGTCTCTGTAAGCCTTCCTCTTCGATCTCGTTGATTGGGCTCGTAATCTCGGAGTCGTCAGGCGGCGGCATGGGGCCAGTATTCAAGTGGATTGCTTTGCAGTTGGGATGCTTCGCTGCGATGACTCGGCCTATACGGCCCCCGAGATCGCCACCTTGAACCACATATTCCTGGAAACCGAGAATTGAAGTCATGAATGTGTCAAAGACCCGAGCAGCATCTTCAGCACTGATGTCTCGGTCCAAGGGAGGGGGGGATGAGAATGTATACCCGGGAAGGCTTGGGACTATCAGATGGTACGGTAGCGTTTCTGGCGTGTATTTTGTTTTAAGCATATTCAGGATGGGTAAAAATTCCACAAAACATCCCGGCCAGCCGTGGAGAAGAAGTATTGGGGTCGCATCGGGATTTTTGGAAAAAAGCGCGACAAAGTGTAATTCAAAGTCCCCAACAGGGTCCCTTATTGACGCTTTGAAGTGAGGGAAAGAATTGATATATCTCTCTTGCTTCCTCCAATCAAAATCCGATTCCCAGTACTGCTTTGTGTCTACCATCCAGTCACGGCGAATACCTAAGTTCCGGTCTTGCTCGGATATGGAATTCTCGTAGGTAGGTGGTGCAAGGGGGGTGAGCGCCAGTAGTGCAGCGAGGCCGTCAATATCTGCTTGGGGGATATGTACTTCCCAAGACTTGATTGCATGCGAAGCATTTGCCGGGAGAGCGTTGTAGCCCTCAAACCCCATCTCGAGTGTACCAAATATCTATATGACTATTTCAATGAACGGGAATTAAAAATTGAGAGCGAATAAAACGAACCCAGAATGTCTTGAAAATGTTTCAAAATACCCCATACCATCACAACCTTCTCATAGACTTGCCTAAGCATCTGGTTTATTTATTGATGCGGAGCTCCACGCCGTGATCACACGAGCACATGCAAAGAAACCGTGGCGAAGGACGGGCTTCGCGCCGCGGGTGGTTTAATTTCGACTAGTGCGTTATGAGGCCCAGTTAATGCAAATTTCGCCTGTTAATACGGCACTATTGGCTGGAAATCTTTTTGAACGTGCATTTTGCCCGCTTCTGGCTGCAAAATATTAAGTATCCCGCTTAGCAAAGCTCCGGGTTCGGTACGCCGTCGGTCGCGGGCTTCGTGCCATGGCTTTCCCAACGCCAACAAGCGAGCATTTATCCCCGGATGCCAGTCTAGCTTCTGGCGTTCAGCTCTGTAGCCACGTGCTTTCTTGTAGCGACAGGAAGTCATCCGATCGTCGTTCCTCGCTCTGCTCAGTAACGTCATCTAACCTTCAAAAACTTAAAACACAGTAGCGAGAACGAGATCTGAGCTGACATGCATCAAGATGTAGTCAATAAATTTCGAGAGACAAAGTCATCGCTTTAATGCGTCAAACAATGAAGATTTTATGGTGTTGAATCTCAACATGCAGCGTTTAAGAAGGACTTGATTAATATGACGACACCGCCATCACCCTTAGGGTCTGCATTGGCCATTAGAGAATTCTTTGGGGACCGCAAACCTCCAGACATCACCCGGAAGATTACAGCGTGTGTAGCCTGCCGCAAGCTAAAGGTTTGTGATTGATGGAAGCCCCGGCGGAGTTAATTTATGTTGACATGTTTGATGTCTTGTTGATGCTCAGGTAAAATGCCACATGCAAGATTCCAAGCCACCCTGCACACGATGCAAGAAGAGAGGACTTTCGTGCTCCGTCAACCGCAGTTTACAGATGCTTCTGGAAGGAGACGCAACGTAATTAACCCCGCAACCATTTGCAGTCCGTTACTTATATCAAAGTTAGCTGGAAACACGCCATGGAACAGAAACTGGTCCTTGTACAAGAAGCAATTGACAAAGTTGCAAACAGGATGATGTTACCAGAGGTTTTAGATACCCCGCGTAATAATGCTAACGAAAAGGTCGGAGCAGCGAATGAAGAGTCCTCGAGACCTAGAGTTGAAGAAAGCGATGCATCTACTGATCCGCCACAATCTCAACTAGCATGGGAGGTGGTGATGGACCCTAAGAGCAGTGCTGCAGCAATTCCAGCTACTTGCATTTCCGAAGTCTCAAAGAATGATGCATTGAATGTGCTCTCCCTCGATTCCCAGCAATCGGATTTGATTAGTCGCGGCGCAATCTCCATTTCTAGTGCCGACCGATATTTCACATTATACCGTGATCGCTTGGACCATTACATCTACCGAGTCCTCATGGACGAGGACTCTCTTTCTAGCATCCGTGCCCATTCTCCTCTACTGACGGCGGCAATTTGCACGGTGGGTGCCTTGCATGAGGCTTCGCCCGAGTATGAACTATGCTACAAAGAATTTATACACGAATACTCCATCCGCATGGTTGCCAACAGACATACAATAGATGATATCCGAGGACTATGCATTGGGGCATTCTGGTTGAGTGACATGTCTTGGTCTCTCACAGGAGCGGGTGAGTGTCCCCTTTCTTACAGTTATAAGCTATCCTTGTAGCCATCCTTACTGAATTCATGTTTATAGCGGTCAGAATAGCCACTGAACTCCATTTACATCGGGGTGTTTCTAAAAGCGTCCATCGGTGCGTTAACAAAACGCACCATGAAAAAAGATCATGTTATTTGCGCACTCGACTCTATCTTTTGGTCTACATATGCGACCACCATTTCTCCATCGTTTACGGCAGACCACCAATGACTCGTGAGTTTATGGGACTGAGTTCTCCCCAATCGTTTCTAGATCTAGAATTTGCCAATGAAGATGATTTACGACTCGTGAGTCAGGTGGAGCTTTGGTCAATCAACAGTCGAATATATGACTCGTTTGGCATCAACACAGATGCACCAATTCCACAGAACTTGTTATCCGAGTTTCGAAGTCAGGGAGCCGCCCTTGAAGGCTGGCGAGCCACCTACAGTGAAAAGTTTATCTATAATAATTACGTCGGTAACTATCCAAAGATTGGAGTGGGACTTCATTTTCATTTTGCCAAACTTTATCTATGCACCCATGCTTTTCGCGGAGCTGCAACTCCCGACGAAGTCACGGTACGCCCTGAAATGGAAGAATTCGCCGATGCAGCCGTATATTCTGCTGGCCATATCCTTCGCACACTGGTGCAAAGCCAGGAGATTCAGTCTCATTTGAACGGTCTGCCAACTTACTTTGATACTATGATTGCTTTTGCAGTGGTATTCTTGTTGAAGATGACAATGAAGAGCCCGAGGAATATCAGAATCGACAAATTGGAGAACTTGAAGTTATTGAGCCAGGTTGCTGCAGTGCTGAGCGATGTGTCTTTGCATATACATTCCCAGCATGTGCTTTCAGACATTTCTATAAGTGTTGCGAACCTATGCGGGCGATTCGAACACTGTAATTCTCAGAATGCAGATAATCTGATGGATCATGCTTCATTGAACGTGTTGGACTCCAATCAAATAGATCAAACTTGGTTCGACCTCGAAGATTCCATGTTTCTTGGAAATTACGACTTGCTCTTTTCTCAGGATTCTTTGATTAACCAAGAAAATGACCAGACGCGAGAAGCGTAAAATATATCTGTATATATAACAAATTCAACATAATGATACGTCGCTCATGTGGTTTAATATTGAATTTTGAATATAAGTACTTAGGCATTGTATAGGCGGAAAGGTTGTTATAGATATGTTGGTATTCAGACATCCATAGTTGACCGCGGTCGACATTTGGTCCAATTTCATGTCGAAAGCTCTGCTTGCGATTTCAAAGGGATGGATATATAGCCCCCAAACTCCTTAGCAAAATTGACCGACACCCGAGCATGGACACGTCCCTGTCGATCCAAAAAGCGACTGTGATCGCCGAGTGGAACGACCGCACCGTGCCAGATGTTGGGATGAATGTAGAGACCTTTGCCGCCGGTGCATTGGAAAGCGACGAACTTTTCGGGGGTAACATCATCGCCCGGTAGTGCCAATGGAATCAAAAAGCTCTGCCCATCCATAGGGAAGAACATCTGTCCACCGTCCGGATGATAGTTGGCGCGCCATATCAGAGCCCTCTCTCGGGGGTTTCCCGGACCACTCGTGGTCGCTTTCTCAGGGAATTGGCTCCAGGCGAAAAGATAATTGTCGCTTACAGCGTTGTTACGGGCAAAAAGCGTGTCGCCCTTCCACCAGAATTCGAATAGACCTTCCGTTGTGCCGCCTTGATCCCCTGAATTCTCATCGATCGGCCGCCGTCCTTGGGCGGGCCAACGGACTATTTCGATGGGGAAGTTATCGGGCGAGTCCACAATGTGACCGTAGCCTTTGATACTCGTGGAAGTTGCTTGGACTACAGGTAATTCAAACACCTTTGTCACCCCGGTCGTGGGAACGTAAGAGATATCGTTCGCGTCGAAATCCATAATTGCTTTCTGCGTAACAGGTCGTTGATCACACGAACGAGAGGAAAGAGTTAGTGCAGTTGTCACGTTATCTGTTCACCAAAATATGAAATAGATATCAACCTTTATAACAACGCAAAGGAAACATGTCTCGCTGTTCGTCCCGATGGACTGTCAATGTGGCTGGCTCTAATGATAACTATCGTGTGTCGGCCTTCGTGCCGTGCAGTTTCACGGCACCGACCTCCGCGTAAGATGAGCATGTCTGCCACACCGACCTTAGCCAGTGGTTTCAACCATATATTGACACGTGCGTTTCAAGAGAACTTCAATTCGCATTGAAGCTTTTTGAATAGTTACCAATAATTATTGCCATGCGCTCCAATGACGGCCTTCTGCCGAAAGTAAGATAAAGCATGGATGGATTTAATGTATATTAGGAGGTTGATTCCCAGAAATTCGTAAAAGATTTGTTCTTCACGTAGAAGGGGTGATAAATGCAACTATCTGCCTGATAGATATTTCAAAATGCTTTCCAAGGGCCTCTCGAATCTCAAGTTCCTTGCGATCGCAGGGGTTGGCTTGTTTGGAGATGGTTATCTCAATATCAGTATCGGATTCGGTAAGAAGTTTTCTGAGAATGAATGAAATGTCACTTATTGATCTACCAAGTCGTTCCGATGATTGGGTATCTCTACTTTCAAAATGAGAACCATACTGTTCCTACAGTTCGCTCCGACATCATCAAAGGCACATTCTCTATAGGAATGGTTGCAGGTCAGCTTCTTTTTGGATTGCTCGGCGATGCACTTGGTCGTCACCACATTTACGGTAAAGAATTGATTTTTACGATATTCGGCACATTGATGGTCATCCTAATGCCATGGGAGGGGTTCTCACCAACCTCAGTTGTGGCATGGTTGGGCGTTTTCCGAGCTGTTACGGGTCTTGGGACTGGTGGAGGTAAATAATATCTTACAGGCTTGGACTATGTCCCATTTCTGTTGTTGACTTCAGCTATAGATTACCCAATGACGTCTTCGCTATCAGCAGAGCATAGTCCGCATGGCTCTAGGGCAAAATTAGTGCTGACAGTCTTTGCATCGCTCGGATTAGGCACAATGACATCCTGCATCGTATATCTTGTTCTGTTAGCAGCGTTCAAGAGTTCAGTAAATGAAAACCTGTATCACCTTCAATGGGTATGGAGATTGTTGTTTGGAATTGGGATTATCCCTTCGGCACTAACACTATATGCCCGACTCATGATGCCAGAGAGCAAGCCTTACGAAAAGTGTAAGTGATGACGTCCTTAGCATTGAAAAAATCATTTACATTGTTATAACTTACAAATCTTAATGTGAAGACGTTGCCTCAAAGACTAGCATGAGGCATAACGGGGATCGGGGCCTTTTCCAGCAATTTCGCGACTTCAGAGAGTATTTCTCTCAATGGAAACACGCCAAAGTATTACTTGCAACATGCTCTTGCTGGTTCCTTTTGTGAGTTATATCCGCATTTCTATTGGTTTGCCAACTTCACTAACATACATCCCAATAGTGACATTGCATTTTATGGCATCAATTTAAATCAAAGCATTATTCTTTCAAAGATTGGGTACGGGACCGGCTCAACACCATGGCACACCCTTTACAACACCGCCGTGGGAAATATCATTGTATCGGCTGCAGTAAGACTTGACTCTTTTAAGTTAAAAGAACTACCTGACCAATTTTTCTAGGGACTTCTTCCCGGCTATTACCTCTCAATTTTCCTCCCGGATCTAATAGGCCGCGTGAGACAGCAATTCATTCTCAGCCTCGTAGTTGCAATTCTCTACGCCATTTGGGCGGGAGTAGCGGACAAGGCATCTACTGGTGGCCTTGTCACTCTTTTCACACTGTCCCAGCTCTGCTTAACAATGGGACCTAGTGCTACAACCTATTTGATTCCCGTGGAAGTATTCCCTACTCGTGTCCGCGCAACCGCGCATGGTCTTTCGGCAGCGTCTGGAAAGTCGGGAGCTGTCCTTACTGCGTTTGCCTTCGGAACCATCACAGATAAAATTGGACTCTCAGGAATTCTCGGGCTATTTGCGGGAATTATGGCGTTGACGGCATTCATCACGTTGCTGATCCCCGAGACGAAAGGCAAGACAATCGAGGAGATCGAGACTGAGGCTTTGTATGGAGCGAATACAAATGCTTCATTAAGCACAACCGAAGAGAGCCTCGAAACGGAGGAAAGCTTGCCGAAATGTTGAATGGACAAGGTTACAGCATAGGGTGCCGCTGTTCTTTGGCCCCTTCTGATGCCTGTGAGGCGTAAAGGTAGACTAACTATTTATTTGTATTTGGATTTAAATTCATGCGACAACTTGCGAACACTCTTTGGAGTTTGATGTATTAGTAGTGAAAATTTGAGTCATGTGGACTAATCCCAATAAAATGGTGATCGATTGAAATCACGTTGCTCTAAAAACATGGCTTAAATAGTAGGTAGTGCTTGAGATGGCTATTGTTCTCTCACCCTCTTCGAAAACACTAAATTTTGAGGAGGTGCTCCCGCTATGAAATGGTCTTTCACGCGGCTGAAATAGTCCTCCGGATCAAATTCAATTCCTTGTGGGAACTTGATGTCGAACTCATACCCAACTCTTGCAATGACCGAACGAAGTTCCATCATGGCTAGGTTTCGACCTGCACAATTCCCAGGACCGACCAAGAAAGGAATGTGTGCGCCTTTGTTGATAATTAATTCTGGCTTGGAATACCATCTCTCTGGGAGGAATTCTTTGGCACGGACGAAATTGCGCTCGTCTATGTAGTAAATTTAGAGATCAAAGACTCATGACAAAAATGAACTCACCGAAGGGTAAATTGTCTTACCTCTTGCAAGTTGATATCCTGGAAGAGAAATAATGGTGTTCCCAGGAATATATGTTTCTCCAATTCGCATGCCTTCTGGTGGGGTTTCCCGCTGAGACCCAAAAAAGACAGAAGGATGCAGACGCATGCTTTCGTTGATGATTGCATCGAGTACTGGGCTCGATCGGGTGCATTCAAAAGTGGATGAAGAGAAAATGGGGTCAATTTCGTCGCGCAGATGTTTCATCCATTCTGGGTACAATGCCAAGTGTACGAAAAGGAATGTCAAAGCGGTTGCGGTGGTGTCACTATATTTTGGTCAGTGTATCCAGCACACTTTTGTCCCTCGTTCGTAATGAAAACGAACAAGATAGGGAAAACTAAATCACGTACCTTCCAGCACCGACAATCAAACGACATTCCGAGTTCAGAAGAGAGCGACCAGCGGCAGTATCGTCTGTGTTATCAAGGAGGTGACCGAATAAATCTGGCTTTGGGTTTTTATTCTGCCATGCAAGTTAGAACTATTCTAAAAATGAAAGTAACAAGAAATATAAAGCAGTCTCTCAACCATTATATACCTTCTTCCGTATGTTCACCAACTCTTCAGAATACTCATTCCACTCGCGCATTGGACCAATTGCCCAAGAGAAAGTGGTCAACGTGCCCATTAACCAAGGGACATGCAGCAAAAGACCAATTGCGTCGACACCATTCTGGATATTGTTCAAAACCGAGTTCGCGACGTCATTGGAGTCACCTTGGACGAAACCCATAGGATCACCAAATGCTAGAGCGCTCATCACATCGTAACTATAATGAATACAGATTTGATTCACCAGTATCGGTTGATCGATATTTTTTGTTATTCGAATAAGGAGTTGACTTGTAAACTCTTCGATTCGAGGGGCATAGTCGGCAAGTGCTTATTTTATCGGATAAGTTAGCTTCTCTGTATTATTATCGGCGTTTCTGAACTTCCCACATTTTTTGAAAGCGTTATCCCAAACCTTACGCCGTTGTCGGTGAAAACTGCGATCCCTAGTTGTATTGACAGAGGTTTCCATCGAGTCATAAAACGGGCCCTTTCCAGTTGGAGAGGCAAAGCCCAGTACGGGAGTGATGGCCGCAGAATCAAAAATGACGAGCTCACGAGGTCCTTTGAGGTTACGAAATCATGTCAAATCTATGCAATTTTAACGAGGCATTGTCCAGAAAACGAAAACCTACCAGTCCTCACATAATCACCATACTGCTCTCGCAATTGGTCCAGAATCGTATACCATCTCAACTTGGTATCGATAACCTTACGCAAAGTCCAGAATTTGGTTAACTTGGCCCCAAAAGGACCAGGGAAGTTTCTCAATGGATGAAAAAAAGCGCGATATATAAGTATACTCGCGCATAGTGATATGACAAGGCACCACCAAGCCAGCGACGCGACCACTGAAGTCCAAAGAAAGTTTTCATACTCCGTACTAAGGCCAGGAAGCACAATAGCGATCAGAAAATATGCCAGGATGAAGCCCGCTGCGGTAGATACCGGCCGTTTGTCGATCTCGATGTTTTTGAAAAATATTAAATGAAGTGCGACACCGGTAACACAGGCAGTTGCCAGTACCGTTGGTGTGAGCGAGTTCTCGATTTGAGCCATTGAGCTTCAGTGTTTAAACGCAGTGCATTGTTATATCGCTTACCAACCAATGCTTAGGCTTATTTTAAGAGGTTAACAATGCACAGCGGCAGCCAAATCCCGTTTCACACTCGAAGTGAATTCCAGTATTCTCAAGACTGTTCTGCTGTGGTAGTCCACGCGAGGACGTGCGTCGTGCAATAGTCAGGAGACATAAATCGGCTCGTGTCACTTCTTAAGCGCATTTCTCCGTAGCGTCAAACTATAGCTAAACTAATATAGGCAAGCTGCAAGTACGAAAAATTCGTAGCCGACTGCGGCAGCGAATCTAGTATAGTTGCCAGCCTGTGCCACCAACATAACAACCATGGAGTACGTACCCCTTGCAATTCCATGGCCGCGGAGTGCCCGATTTGTGCAATGGCTAGTGATGATGGATCCACCGGATAGCACAGGTCCCAGAGTCGACGGGCCCAGTCCATCCTAGACTGCTTAGCGAGTTGGTTTCTGACAGCGGAGGTGGCACCGTGGTGGATCAGCCGTGGTGGATAAACTTATCCGAAATACAAGGAGGACGCTTGCTTTCAGCTTAGCGCGCGACGTATTAAGTTTGACCGTTATCTTTCTTTTTCCATTCATAAGGTGACATCGGCCGTATGTACTCAAGAAACTCGCATTCTTTTTCTTCCAGCCCGAATGTACTGCATTGTCAAATTGCTAACGCCATGAGCTACAGTTTTCAAACCATAGGCGATGACCACGTAACAGGGCAAAAAATGCTTAGTATACCGTTACCTACTTAGAGAGACTTGCAATTAAATTGAAACTTTTAGATAGTGTATTATACTCCCGGAAGAAAGGAAAGTCTTTAGGTCCCAGGGACTAGGACGTGATCGCTCAGGCCAATGGAAGGCGTTGTGCCACCAAAAATTACACATAGAGTCTTGGAATTTTTCTCTGGCTAAAGTACCACGAGGTACGGAGTCCTCCGTACTGATCACTACTTACAATATACGAAGAGCCTTTTATTTAACTTATGCTAGTATGTATTGGCATATAATAAGCACATCTGACATGCTGTGGATATGAATTGAAAATGAAAGTAGAGATGAGATCAAGGCCCCCTGCGCTGTACTTATTCAGACACCTATACACAACACTTTTCTATGAATATAGATCTTACATTATCCTAAATAACACTCCTCGCGAATCTACGTATGTAATTAAATTTCCCCGGAATCACCCATCAGTCCCCCGGAAAGCAGCACGGGACAAATCTCAGTCAGGCCAAGGCCTAAAAGCTAGCAGACTGTGGGCCAATATTTTGGGTTTGAACTTAGGGCATCCGGGCCGTTGGCGCGAGGCTAAATCCCGTGTTTACCCCGGAAGTAGAATGGCGCGAAAGCATATGACAGACTCATTTCACCAATTCAAGAATTGGGGGCGAGTGGGCGATTACGTACAATTCTAAGCCAGTCTCTCTTCGGTCGTCTTGTCTCGTCCATCACAAACTTCACAGGGGCGCTCTATTGCGCTGCACGTCACTTCCTAAAACAGAAAACCCCCAAAATGCCCGTTTTCTCTGAGTGAACTTTGAAGCCAATTTCTTCATTCGTTGATCTCCAGCGTCACTGGAACAGTGATGCTTATATAAATGACTCTTTTCTATTGCTTTGCTTTTTTGTCTTTCTTTTTCACTGGTAAATAACCACGATGACGTCGTCAACAGCAATTGTTGGTGCCATGGAGCCTCCGGCAGGAGTAACTGCAGACTTTTCTCTCGCCAGAACGACGATTCAACAGAAGTTCATTGTCGTCTATTCGGTCACTTTTGGATTGGCATGCCTGGTTTTATTGCTGCGACTCTACACCCGTATATTTGTCGTGCGCTCATTAGGGCCAGATGATTGTATGTATTCCTCAAAACAATATCCACACTCAATCGGCCAAGCTAACTCTCACACTACCGACAAGACTTTGTGGTTGGATCCATTGTAAGTTTGAGAAAACCTTCAAGCACATATATACATTTGCGCAAAGTGCTGATCGGAGACAGGTATTTTCTGCTGGTTTCTTCGGGCTATGTGTTGAATGTGAGATGGCCTCCCTAGTAATATTCAAATTGCAAGCAACGCAAGCTGCTGGGCACAATGCAAGGAAATATTAACTTGCTCTGATTTAGCCATGAAGTATGGGTTCGGGAGACATCTTTGGAATGTCCCTGCCACTGCCCTTGAAACATACTTAAAGGTAAGGTATGGCCAGTCCCTCTTTTCTGCTTAAAGGAGCTGACCGAGGGTTAGTATTTGATACCGATAGTGATAACCTACACTTGGACACCATTTTGCACGAAGTTGTCAATTCTAGTATTGTATGAGAGCCCTCGAAACGAAGGAAGACAAAGCGTCAACTTATGACAAACATACTAGGTATCACCGACTCAATCCGTCCAGAAAGTTCAGGTACTGCATATATTTCTTGATGTTCGTCATCACCGGATACACTCTCGCAACTACTCTAGCCACTGCCGCCGGGTGTAATCCAACTCATACCGATCAGACTCCGTGCATTAACAGCTTGGCACTGTGGCTAGCGATATTGAATATCGCCACGGACTTTATGATGCTTTTTCTCCCGATACCCATGCTGTGGAAGCTTCAATTGCCACCCATACAGAAAGTCTCGATAGGATTGATCTTCGCGATTGGATCGACGTACGTATATATCCTTCTTCAAAAACAGGGGGGAAGAGGGTTGGAGACACGCGAACAGAAAGAAATTCGGAAGATACATTGACTAATAAATACTTAGTTCTGTCGTGACAAGCATCGTCCGAATCACCTATATCATGGAGATTCTTCACGAAGCCGATTTCACCTGGAGCGAAGCTATGGTTTGTGTTTGGTCGTAAGTCTAGAATGTACACCGTATGTGTCGAAATGAAACAAATCTGACGGACTCTCTACCCTCCAGGGCAATCGAGCTTAATTTTGGCGTTATATGCAATTGCCTTGCAGTGCTCAAGCCATTCTTACGCAGATTTTTTCCCATTCTCTTTCCATCATCCAGCCTCAATGGGAGGGCGTCAACTCCAACCGAAGAACGGTATACACTGTCGCGTCGCAAAAAGGATCGATCTCGGTCCCATCCATTGTCATCGCTTGATAGCATTAGCCGCCCGAACGACCCCTATGAGTCCTCAGACTCCCACAATTACGATACTCCAGATGGTATTCTAGTCACGAACAGCTATCAAGTGGAGAATAGAAGAGTAACTCTTAAGGGTGATACTGATAGTACGAAAAACTTTATCAGATAACATGAATGGATGATGAAACGAAACAGTTCCGCGCCATTTCAGGACAGTGAAATCTGCAAATAGTTCATGGAGTTCGGATCTGGTATCCTCATTTTCCTATTGTGAACTTTTTGCCTTCTCTTAACTGTTGCTTACCTTTTTTGTCCACGGTCCGTTGATCAGTAAATAAAAAGTGAAATCCAGTGAAAGCTGGACAAGATAAAGTCTGCTCAGAGAAGCCACTGGCAAAATTCATCCAATTTTACTATGTATTATAGCCGGAACTACTCTTCCGACTTATCAATTGGTAATCCGACAATCTTTATTGATGACGACTGAAGGAGTTAGCTAAGTCTCGAGAGGTTCGGGAGTGCGACCTACTCAACATTATAATAGAGTGTAGCATGGGGCTTGGAACGACTGATAGGCCAACTGAACGGAATTGTGTAAATTTACAAAAAACCACGAGATCAGAGTGATACGTACGGGATCAAAGCTTTGACGTTAGGAATATTTTGTTCTCGAAAATAGGTGGTAATGTCACAATTGTCTCTTCTTCGCTATGTTGTGAAACTCCTATGCAAGAAACATTTACATTGCTGAATTCACCCACCATTAGGTCATAGCATACCGCGAAACAGGCTACCAAACAATATATTTATGATCACGAGTTCAACTTTCAATAAGTTCCTGTTGGAGTATGGCAGTATTCTTATTTCAAGAGAGTTGGACACAACAGCTTTTCAATTGAAGTTTATTCCAAAATGATAGCAGTCCATGTATTCTGCCTTGTCCTGTGTCATTGTCTCGGAGAGAAGGATCCAGTACAGTCCCACGAAAACGGCTGCATCATTATAAAGCCAACATCTGCTTAATTGCCGGAAGCTATGACTTCCATATTGGGTATGATCCAAATCAGTCTACTACGTAGGTATCAAGCTATTCAAATCGCCAAGGTGGCCCTCCACGCCGCTGAGAAGCTTCCTCTTAACAATCGCAAGCACGGCATATTAAAATCCTTTGACTTTTCTTTCAGAGAACAATGTACTAGTATTGAGCAATAGTTCGAGACAATTTCGAGGAGAAGTAGCCCGAGCTTAAGCGAAAGCTGGAAATGCACTTGATATTCATTCATTGGACTATCAAATTGGACCCTGTAACTATCTGGCCTTACAAAAAAAGCCAATATGCCAAGGACAGTTTTGGCCCAATTCTGCACGAGTATAGTTATATACATATGTGAAAACTTACTATGGATTATGTTAATACTAGAATTTGTGCCTATTTATATTGCGAGCGCAACCTATAAGCTACACTGGGCTACGCAAGAAGTTAAGAATGCGGTCAATCAGTACACCTTCGATTATATCATCACCCGTGCGGAGGGATGGGCTCCTCAATTTCAGCAAAAGCCCGCTCAATTTATTGATGGAAAATTAGTGATTGTCCTCAGCACTGATGGTTTCGCCATCAACATCTCCAATGTATTTGAGAGCTGGAAATTAGAAAGCGCTCTAAATGGCGCATGTACAAAGTCTGGCACGGCTCTGAGCTTCATCGCAAAAGAGAGCATCACAGAGTATTCTGACGAGTGAAATCTGTATGGGCCCAAATATGCCCTAAACACCACTAGCTACAACAGCCGCGTGATAATAATGTAGACTTACATTCTTACACTTATTGTTAACAGTGAAAGAGGTCAACGTATATCAATTGTCAAAATTTCTACAATTTTAGATTCGAATTAAACATGAACGGTACCAAATCAACAAATCATTCAGTAAAGCTACCCAAAAGAAAACACACTTCAAATCACGAACAACAATTCAAAAGCATTTTTAGTTGGTAACAAAACCTTGAATAGCATTAGTGTGGTTAAAGAAGGATGTTCATGCTACAGCATTCTTTCCCAATCCGTGTGTATGAACCTCAATGGACCTGACAAGCGAAAACAGTATCAGACGACGTTCATATAGGTTCTTCAAAGCAGCCCTCTTCCTTTGATCGGCGTAGTTATGGCCGGTAATGAGAATCAACATAAAAAATGTCTCAATCAAACTGGGTGGGACATTGGAGAGCAACTGCGCAGTCTCGCTCCAATGTAACGCGCTTGATCCGGCAACAAGCCCAAAGATGATAAAAACGCCGACGAGGACAGTTATCTCGTGCGAACAAATCTTGCCCATCATTTCAGAGACTCGATAGGTGAGGTTAGACTCGTCGATAGTGTCCTTGGGTGGCACAGGTAACTGCATTTGGTGGAACAGAGTTTGATCGTCCTTGTCGATCAATTGAAATGCATGCCCAGTATACTCGCCTAATCGGGATTGCATGTTTCGCAGCACAAATCCATCATTCATTCCTACTAGTCCAGCATATGTCCCAATGATAAGCCACCAGTTGGCATTGAAATTTAGAACGGGGCCAATTGATATCCACGCGGCCATCACGCATAGGAGAATGGCAATACCAACAAGTGTTCCCACGAAGTCGGCATAGTAGAAAATAGCACGCTGAATAGGATTCATCTTCGGAGCAGGATAAACAACAGTGCCATTTTCCATATCATCGCCTGTAAGCAATCGTAATTTGCGTTCTAATTCCGAGTCCACGATAAAAATGGCGTTCAGGCAGTTCTTTGAGTAGGTCGAATGACGTTCTTGAATATTGGCTAGAAAGGCAAATATAAATACCATGGCAGCAGACGAAGCAGAGTTCATATCCAGCTGCCATCGGTTGCTCCAGCCGTACATAGGACCAACACCGATCCATACAAGAACCGCTATCCAGAAGATCGATACGGCCACCAGATGTCCGATAGCATGAGAAAATGAAGTAATAAAACGTCCAAAGCGGGTTTCGACGGGCAGACCAGTTTGAAATTCTGAAGTATATCTTTGTTGGTTTATTTTGCCTTCAGCTGCTAGTTTCTCCTTGTCTAGGCCCTCGGTGAGCTTGCCTAGCATGCGACTGTGACTCAAGAGTCGAGACTGTAGTTGCACGGCGACGAACATCTCTTCATTATACTCATTCAATTGCTGACGGACTAGAAGGGAGTCGAACAAGTAGCTAATTATGGCCTGTATGTCAGAAATGAGCACCTGCCATATGTCCAAGCTGCTGTAAGGAATGCCGAGAAGAGCCCAAGCAATCAATCCGACACAAATGACGCAAAATACTGTCTTGGACCCTGAGATTACAACAGCTTGGTCAAGCCAGCGATCCAGGATATTGGCTCTTTTTGGTAACATTAGCACTGGTTGATGATTGTTTGTCTCCTCTGGTAGCCGAGTTGGAGCTCGACCTTGGATTTCTGGTTTTTGACCCGGTTTACTGATAAAGCGTAGAACACGCTGTGCGAATGTCGATTTCAATGACATGTCTGGTAATTGCATCCCTATCAATAATCTTTTCTCCATAGATCAAACTTTACACCATTGATCTCCGGGTTCCTTGGGTGTTGTTTCTAAGGTGGTCGGTCTGTTTGGATTACTTGGGCGTCTGGAGAAAGGAATGGCTGGATTGCAGTTATCTGCCTTGTGACAACTTCAGATGAAGGAGCTTGGAAGATGGGAGATTTATTCATCGGTGGAAAATTGCAACGAAAATTTAAAAACAATATTGATACGGTTGATCAGTGCAGCACCAACTCACGGGAGAGAAGAATGAATGCGAAATAAAAGAATTTCTCTATCTACTTTAATAGGCAGCTTTTGAGGGATTTAATATCAGCTAGCATAATGCAAAAGATAAATAAATAGAGAAAAGAAAAAATTTTTCTGACCAGCCCCGTATTGTTTTCCTATGAGGTATTTTTTTCGGGAGGTCCATCTAGGTCTGTGCGGGGTGTTGACACGGCTGACCATGTATTTTTTGCCGTTGCATGGATATATGGGTGAGCACAACTGTCCCGCGGGTTAACAAGGAGCCTAGGTTCCAGCTCGTGGTCTCGAATATGACAGTATAGCCATTAAAGATCGATTAGGAAACTTGTCTACCCCGGTGATAGTTATGAAGATCTCGGCTGATAAGAATCGGGTGGCTCCCTGCCCATTCTTCGATGAACAAATAGCAATACTGTGAGGGGTCATACGTGCGTTGGCAGTGGCGGTGTAAGCAGTGGGCATCTAGACACATAAGTCCCTGATTGAAACGAAGGGTAAATCTATCTACAGGGCACTCTGTCATGGGTATGATCGGACACGTTCTGGGATACGTGAACCAATGAGTCGCGAGCTAAGAGGTGGGTTTTCCGAAAATAATACTCCATAATTATTGATGAATGCCGCCATTGAGCCACCTGGAAGCCTACATCACATGTGTGTGAGCATTTCTTTTGCAGAAATGTAGATACGCTCCGGCTGTCCGGACACTACCAAGTGTGAAAAAGAGCATCATGTTTTCCGGTCACAAGCATGACTACACGTAGTCTGAGCTTGACCGAAAACCCAACTTCAGTTAGATTAATATCAAGACGGGGTTACTTTGGCATGTGCTTAAGATGACGATCCTGCATAGGTCTGTCTCATCCCGTGTACTTGCCCACTCAACGTGGCTGTGACTATAGCTTACCGCGAATACGAAATGGCCCTCTCACACAGTTGGGATTGGTATTTTCGTACATAGCCTAGTGTACAGATGATGTTCTCGCTATGTCAAATGCGTCGACCTGACGAGGAAAAGCAGCCACGAATTTCGTGCAAGAAACTGCCGACTTTGTATGCATTTAAATTTCATCTATCCACTGCAATTGGTACATGCGCCTCGGGAATCGTATACTAAATAACCCAGTAATTGTGTAATGACACTGACAGGTACGGGTATCCGAGCTATTCCTTCTCTTCTTGAACATTTACGCCCATCACGTATCCGCCCTTCCTTTGAAGAACTTCATCTTTTCTCATCAAAAGATCCAATTGTAAGCTCTGCATCATCCATTGTACCGTTGGCAAAATCGCTTTGTCCTTCACCAGTGTGTCTTTTTTGATCCAGTAATGTTGGTAATTTAAGGTGCCATCGCAACCAGTCTCCGATTCTGGATATCCGTTGGCTTCGCTGCACGGTATTACCAGAAGATCGTCGGGCTCATTATATTTGTAACGAATTATGGAAGAATAAGCCCCTTGCTCTGCAGGCCATTCATATGCCCATTTCTGGCAATCCGGGAAGTTAACCGGGTCGTCGAGACAGGAGTTCCAACCTTCCCAGATCTCAAATGTTCTCGGCGTGTTTTGGGCAAGAACAAATCCTAGATTTAGATTTATACCACCATGGGAATCTTTGTTCACATCAGAAAACGGGTCGGCTGCAATGGCGACATTTGTTTCTGATGTAAAATTCCAGTAATTCATCTGCCATTCCAACGGAAGCATGAGTTCCTTAAACACGCCATCTGCTTCTGTGAATAGAATAAATTTGCATTCTGTAAGATGCTCGATCATGGCCGGTATTTTGACCCAGGAGACAAAGCGATCAGATGGCTTTTGCGCAACATGTATAAACGTGTACCTGTACCCGTGAATCATTGCTAGACATTAGTTAGTTCAGATGATTTGTCCAGATTCAGCAGCGATGAACTGAATATACCATATAAATAATGATTCAAGAAGGCCGCCGAAAACTTGTCGAACGCATTCCATCGGAATGAACCTTCCTCGTCGAAGAGTTGGTCTTTGTCGGTAAAAGGTCGATTATCAACATCCAAAATACACATGTCTCTGCCCAGTGGCTTTGTCCAAATTGGGTCACCTGTCAACGTGAAGTTGATCCCTTCATACGTCACAAAATGCGTGGCTGTGATTGGAAGAATGAACGGAGCGCTGATCGTTCTGATGGCTTCCGCAAACGGATGGTTCCCTCCCGGCACCACAAATTTGTAGACCAGGGACGAATTGCCCCTACAACAACCAGTCAGGGCATGCGCATGAATCCATATATGAAGTATAGTTACCTGAATATGAACCTCAAGGAAAAAAGCCCAAATAGGGTAGCCAAAATAATGATGCCGGCAACGCGGAGAGAAAGGGGGCGTCTGAAGACCATGGCTAGTACTAGACGAAGAATTTACCCGCATATAACAATTTCCCTTGTTGCACAAGTGTGCATCCCAGTGGAAATATCCTATAATCGGGTTATTTGATGAGATGAGGCTGCTCGTGGTGTAAAATGAATAGCATTCGACGCTAAGCAGGCTTTAAACGTCTCTTTAAGAGGGAGCGATAGGGAGCATGTCTACTATGCCTAGAAACTCGACTTGCCTGATCCAACCCGGTTGCGGAAAAGCAGTAAATATATATAAAATATTCCCACAATTTAAGTTATTTACTCTGTCGGACTGGAGCCTGAGGGGGTCGAGTGTGGCAAAGACACAGGGAGGTGGAATAGAATTGAATACCGGGAACACCGTGCTCTGCAACCGTAAGCCGTTTTCATCAACAAGATTAATTGATCCCACCGCCCAGCACCCACTAAATCTCATCAAATTTTAATGAGATCGCTGTTGTAAAACTTGCATAATTATTCTTTTTTATTGACAAACCGAGCCGTGTGATAAGTATAAGGACGAGAAAATTCGATGCCAGACACCAACATCCAACTGTGGTGCTGTCTTTGCGATTTATTTATCGTCCTATTTAACGGTTTATAGTGGCAGTGATTTGAAATTCGCCTGATAATTACCAGCTTAACCATTTCTCAAAGATGCCTGGCCTTGCTTCTCTTGTTTCAAGGCGTGCTCTGCCATTTGCCCTAGTTCTTATCTTCCTATACATGATCCTTTTCAATGGTTTTGGAAGCGAGGGGATTTCGGATTCGGTATCATCCACCACAGTATGGTCAAGAAGCAAATTCAATGACCTTTTATCTACCGGGGCCAAACCACTGCAGGATTACCAGCAGCCAGAAAACGTTTCGAAACCCAATGCCGTTGATCCCTGCAAGGACGATCTAATACTCCCAATGGAGGTTGAGCCTCAAAGATCGCCGGGAACTCTGGTCTTGATTACCGGCGGTGCCGGGTTTATCGGGTCTAATCTTGCTGATAGACTCCTCTCTCTGGGTTACCGAGTTCGAATCCTCGATAATCTTTACACGGGGTTTATTCGGAATGTGCCACTACATCAAAAGAACGTGGATTTCATTCACGGTGACATAATGGACCCAGCAACACTCGAGAAGGCGGTGCAAGGCGTCGAATATGTCTTTCACCTGGCAGCCATGAGCAAAGTTGTCCCGTCTCTACACGACCCCGACATGGCCAGGTTCTGCACGGAGAATAATGCACTCGGAAGTTGGAACGTTCTGAATGCCAGCCGCGCACAGAGCAACATCAAGAAGGTTATATATGCGGGATCTTCCACGTACTATGGTAACCAACCAATTCCTCACAAGGAAGATGCAGCGCCCGATTTTCTGTCTCCCTATGCCGCAAGCAAATATGAAGGAGAGATCCAAATGCAGATGTTCGATCGTCTATTCCACGTGCCAACTATCACAAATCGCTTTTTTATGGTATACGGACCGCGACAGCCTACCACGGGTGCTTATGCCATTGTGACTGGAGTTTTTGCTCGTCAATCCGCCCAAGGTCAGCCTCTCACCATCGAAGGCGATGGCACACATTTCCGCGACTTCATCCATGTACACGACATTGTTTCTGGTTTGATCATCTCCCAGCAAAACAGAAAGCTAAGAGGAGGAATACCGATCAACCTGGGGAGCGGAGACGTGTTTTCTGTGAAAGACGTTGCCAACCTGGTATCACCAAACCAGACTCACGTCGCGGAGAGAAAGAATGACCTTGTAGGGACCTTGGCCGACACTTGTCGGATGAAGAAGCTCCTGCAATACAGGGCAAAATCCGACTTCAATACAGAAATGTCGATTATGGTAGAGCAAACAAAGAAAGGAAATGTCTTTGCACAGGAATGGCTTACACCTCTTCTTGCTCTCTCTGTTCCATACGTGCTACCCCCTGGGTCGCCAATCTTGCCATGGGCCGACATTCATACCGATCTCGACTTGCTGTTGGAAAGGATCAATTTTGTCAAACAGAGCATATCGGAAGCTCCATCTGGCAACGATTTAATATCTGTCATCCCTTTCGGGGGTCAAGAGGAGGAGCTGGAAGCGCAAGGTCTTTTATTGGCCAATACGGTATATTCCTTGGTCCGATTTGGAGGAGTCCGAAGATACATCATTGCCGCACTATCAAAGAGACACCTTGAAATTTGCAGGGATTATAATATGCCTTGCTTCGATGCCTCCTCAGCGGGCATTTCACCTCTCGTCAGCAAGCTTTTGAGTTCCGAAACCCACTACGATATCCACTTGGCAACCCTCGGAGCGGTAGCGGTCGACGCCATCCACACTATTGCCGTTGATGGAGCAGACGTTACGCAAATAAGGCCAAACGGAGGCATTGTTATTCGCAGAGTACCACAGTCAACGGAGGT
Organism: Eurotiales sp. R13A2; assembly: GCA_023625935.1. NCBI lineage: Eukaryota > Fungi > Ascomycota > Eurotiomycetes > Eurotiales > Eurotiales sp. R13A2. The sequence goes on along the minus strand of JAMAFV010000006.1, from coordinate 63,038 downwards.
GTCCGAAAGAGCGGAACTGCCCAATAAACGGGCCTCAGGGCATTCTCAAGATGAGAGTTTGTCCATCCTAAAGTCCATATCAATGGGCAAGAAGGCGACCATTAAGTCGGTCCAGATGGAGTCAATTTGCACAACAGCAGAGAATGGGACAGAGCTCTCGGGCCAACCACCATGCCCTTCAACACCGGTTGTCACCCTCTCCTGCAAGGATGATTCCGGCTCTGCATATCCTGGCGGCATGGCAGGAATAATTCGATCGCTCCAGAAGGCTGGCTTGTGGCAGCTGAGTGGCTGTACCAACGGCCAGTTCTGCGACAAGCAGCAGTTCGTGCCTCGCAGATGGACCCTGAGCCCGCCCGATCTAACCGAGTCCGGCAAGCTTTGCTAACTTAGTAAGCAGGCTGACTCAGCGCCAGAGCCGAAAGCGGAAAACCGACCCAAGCTCCGTCTTGCTGTTCTGATTGGCCAGTCTGGCGCACATCGCTTTTTGTTCTTTCTTTCTCGATTCTGGGCCGAGTCTTGCCCGTGTTATTTGCTTGACTACAGATACGCATAATACTACAGATAATTGAATTTTGTGACCAAATTGACGCAGATGCGCGTTTCCTGGTTGCTGGTCTAGTGCTCAGGGGCGACTTCAATGCGACATCAATCAGATTGGGCAAGAAAACGCTTCGTTTTGTAGGGAATTAATTATCCAGCATACCATGCGCGCCAGCTCTTCAACCACTTCGTATCAGTTGTATTTCCCCCCGATGGTGTATACTGCAAAATGGACCAATTATCCACAATCGACCTGTTGACAGCCATGTTCCCCGCCCCTGGGGAACTGGAAGTTCCTCCGTCGACTGAACAATGCATCGCGGAACTACGTCGTTGTCAGGAGAACAATACGATGCCAACAGGCCTTCCCTCCAGTCTTTCGTTGGCTGTCCGGCTTCCGATAACACATGCAAAATTTATACAGGTCAACGTGTGCATTCCACTCGATTGCCATGAGGATACTGGAACCCCACCAGTCACTTATTCACTGCGTCAACCCGACTGGATGTCCAAGGCAGAGGTGTCGAACCTAGCCGCCGGGATGCCTGAGGATGATCTATTTACTGCATTTGAGTATATCAAAGACACATCCCTGCTCCATTTAGAAACCCGTTCGAGAGAGCAGGAGCCAGCCACATCAGACCCTCCATCGACCCATGCGGTTTCCATCGTTCGAGTCTGGTTCTACTTTCCCTCCCTGTCCACCCGCGGCAAGAGAGATGATCTAGTAAACCATGCTCCAGAATATGGCCTTACCGGGTTTGTACTAGCTGGGAAGCCTGGCGTGTTGTGTCTGGAGGGGCATTCAAGAGATATTGATGCGTACATGACTTTCATCAAAACGCATTCCTGGGGCGATATTCCCAGTCATCAGAAGAAAGTCAGTGAGCGATTTCGCCAGGTAGACGTACAGCGCGTGTTCTCTGGGATGGAGGAGATTACCGATATGTTTGAGCGCAGCGGGCAGAGGTTTAATCGAGGGGCTACGCAGGGACTGGAGGCTTGGTTGAGAGAAAGAGGGCTGCATGAGGGTTTTCAGGTTGTTCTATCATAGTGAATTGACATTATTCTATTATTCATATTTAACATCCGCAAGACGGTGAAGTAAACGAGCATGATGGGCGCGAAATGCAGCTAAAACAGGAACGTGTTTTGGGTGAATCGAAAGTTCCCACAGTTGATGCGAAAATCGCAGGAGGTGAATCCTACTAGTACGATTACAGCTAGCGTCTGACGAATTTGGCTTGTTCCAAGATCCTTGGCGTACTTTGATTGGACAGAAAGATCAGATAAGATGGATAACCAACTGGATGTATAGACGGATGGGCCATGGAATTGCTCACACAATCGTCTAGTTTTTTCTTGGTTTCTTGGCTTTTGTCGTACAAAAGAAAGCCCAAAGAATCTTCTTCCGCCGGAGTTCCCATAAGTTTACTTACTTTTATCACATTCATTATGGCCGAGAAAATCAAAATGGACATTGACCGCAAGGAACCCGACGAGACCGTGGTGGCGGTGCCAAAAACAGTCCCATGGAGCATGAAGATTATCTCTGTACTGCTAGTCAGTTTGATAGGATTTGGCTCGCACTGGAGCAGTGGTGTCACTGGCGCCATGAAGAGCACTTTGAAAAAGGTACTCCCTGCCCTACGCCAGGCCCAAAGCCTGATCAATTCTCTATACCTATTCTGACATAGCACAGGAGTTGGAAATCAACAATGCTGAATACGCCGTGCTAACGGCAAGTGAAAACTTCATCAAAACGACACTCATCCTCATTACCGGCGTTGTGACCGACCGTCTCGGGGGCGCAAGTACTCTACTTTGGGGCAACGCAATCTACAGCGCCGGCGCCATCTTGATCGCCGCTGCTACCACGGTCCGCAACTACCGTTTCATGATATTCGGCGTCATTGTACAGGCACTGGGTGACGTTGCGACACAAGTCGCGCAATATAAAGTGTTTTCGTCATGGTTTCCTCCATCGCACGGGTTTGCTTCGACTCTCGGCTTTGAACTGGGTCTAGGCAAGATCGGTTCTTTTGTCGGACAGGCAACTGCGAATATCATTGCGGAGCGCATGGGCGATTTTAGCTGGGTCTACTGGCTGGCCGTTGTAATGAATGTCTTTACAAATGTGATCACCCTTGTCTTCTGGGCTTTTACACGATGGGCGCAGTCTCGGTTCGGCGACAGCCATGACCCCGCGACTGGAGAGAAACTGACCGAGCATAACTCCCGGTTTGAGATAAAGAAAATGCTTTATTTACCATGGCCTTTCTGGCTCGTCTGTATTTTTTCGCTCTTCCAGACCTCTACAGCGAGCATCTTTTCTTCCAATAGTACCGAGCTGGCGGAACAGCGGTTCAACATTTCTGCTGTGACCGCAGGTTGGTACTCTGCCATCTCTCGGTATACAGGCTTCTTTCTTGTACCATTAATTGGCCTCTTCATTGATCTGCTTGGCCAGCGGTTATCTATCATGTGTTTTACCGGAATTGGCATGCTGTTGTCCATGTGTTTGGCTGCATGGGGACCTACTGTCTCCGGAACAGCTGCAAGTTTTGGCGTGTATGCCGTTGCCTCGTCTCTAGGGCCGACGGTAATCATCGACAGTATTCGTACTAGCATGTGGTACCAGGAGGTGTTTGGCAGCGGGTACGCGGTCAAAATTGCCATCAACAACAGCATGACCATCATTGTCGATATCCTGGCGGGAGTCATCCAGGATAGTGATGGGAATAGCTACAACAATGTTACTATCTTGTATGTTGTTTTGGCTTCAGGGTCAGCTGTGGTGGGAATTGTGTTGGTTGTGCTTGGTTCAATGAGCGACGTTCTTGGACGGCTTCAATGGAGTAGAAAAAAGAGAATCGCGAATGGAGACAAAATCAATGGGCTTAAAGAAAAGTACGAAACTGATAGCCGGGCTGACTGGAATCGTAAGCTATCGTTGATATGTTTTGCAGCAGTCATTCTCCTTGTCCTCGGGGCCTGGGCGGCCTATTTCTGGGGGATTGCCACGAGCTATTATTGAAATTGCACCGTTCCATGGTAGCCTACTATATTGACCTGTAAAACAAGTTGCGAATCTACAAATACCATCTCGCGACGAGCGTCCATCCGCGTCAAAATGGTGTTGCTCGTTCATTCCCTGTTAACTACTAGAGCGGAAATGATATTTATTTCTTAGATGAGAAGTGCCATTATATCATTCAACCTTCTGTGAGCAGCTATCGCCTCATTATTCATACCACATTGTCGGCATTAGCGAAGCCATGGCAATCATGAGATTTAGATTGGTCCCAGTCGATGTTAGTTTTTCAAAGAGCAATACAAATAATTGTCACCGCAGACAGTCTCTGCTATATGCTTCTACTACGTAACGACTAATGATGAGCAACGTACTCTATCTATAGTCTAGGACTGGCCTTCTGTTTCACCATGAAAGCCACAACCGACTGCGGCTGGCATGCCTTCATTACAAAAATGGCAAATTTGATATTGTTAATATTTAAACCAGGCAATCTTTCTGCATGTTTTATACGTAAAGTATGTATGATTGAATCCGAGAATGCATATGACCTGCTATATGAAGATTGCTAAACACGCGACAATGATACAGTCTCTGTTGACTGTTTTTTTCAAACATAAAATGAGTGTTTCAACCCCTCAAAGAGTCTATATCTTCCTTCAAGCAATCAAGCTGTGAATTACATGCATGCGCCTACGAGAGCAAGGACAGCTCCACATACAGCCACGCGGGCATTGCCAGTCATCACAGGTATGCCGCCGCCGGTGCTAGTTTTGGTCGAGGCAGAAGATTGTTGAGATGCGCTTGTGGCGGCGCTAGAAGAGCCGGATGAGACGCCTGTGCTTGTCGACGTATGGACATCTTCAGAGGTTGCAGGGGCGGTAGATGTGGCAGAGGCAATAGAGCTAGTAGCGGTGGCAGAAGCGGACGAACTCGAGCCGCTCGCACTCTGAGTAGCAGAGCCACCAGTTACAGTAACTGGAACTTGCATATATGATATATCAGTTGCCCCAAGAGTAAATGACGAAGCGCCCGGGTCATCGGCGCCGCTTCCTGTAACAGTTTCAGAACAGATGGCTGTCGTAGTTCCGCCAACGGAACATCCGTATGAGACGAGACTATTTTTTCCTTTAGAGAAAGGACATCGGGACTTCGGGTAGAGGAAACTCCAAGATAGTCTTACACATCTGACGCGGTCAAGCTATAATAGTACGCCGCTGTATCCGTGCCTTGTATCGCCGTGAATTCTGGCATACCTCCACAGTCGTCAGAAGTTCCCGAACCGCATGCCACGGCATAGGTAGTCGCGGCGGAGTCCTAGGAAATCTCAAAAGTTAGAATAGTAATTTTGGTGGTCATGGCATCAAAGAATCGAAAGGGACAGAACTAACTTCTCCAACCACAGACGCGACGTATGGTTCGACATTGATGTTCGGCAGAAGCATTGTGACAACTTGCAAGCTTTGCGCAGATGCCATAAGGCCCAAGCCAAGTATAGTAATCGTCTTCTTCATTGTTGCCTAATTCCGTCGTTGTCAGTGTTCAGAATGGGCCGGCTTTGTTATGCAATAGAACCTTGCTTCTTCTCTAGTAATTGCAATGTGGGACAGATGGAGATTATATAATAACTTCTACGGCCGCCAAGCACGCAAGAACGCTTGACCCCTGATTTCATATATAGAAAAAGCCACCTTTACGGTGGCTATACGGCGTAGTTAAAGTTAGTTGGACTAGTGTGGACGAGAGAGTGTGCGGCTCGTTAAGATGCACTGTCAAAGCAGCGCTTCTCCTCTGCAGAACCAATGAGAAATAAAAAAGGGTGGCAGCTATACGGTACAAAGTGCGGAGTCCGTGCTGCATACGGACCAAGGAAATTTGAGGCTTAAATTTAAACAACTATCGATCCGCTATTGTGCAAGGCACAGCCAGTCGCCTTCTCGCCCTGCCGATTTAGTCAAAGTTAAATACGCAAGAAATTTACGCTTGAGCCCAAGTGGTGAGTTTACTTTGCCATTGTCTCACATTCGAACATCGGCATGGGACATCCAAATTGCGCCAACTAACGCGGTCGAAAAAAACAGCCATTTGCAGAACGCGACTACAACGAATACTACGTGGCATATGCCCGAGGCACCGCCCCCCTAATGGGATATCACCACCTAGACTGCCCTCTCGTTGTACTTCGTTCGTACTGGCTGAAGCATAAGAGGCTCGGCAAAATTCAATCTGTGAGAATTCCGCCGGCGCTAGTCCTATTCAAGTACGCCCCGGAAGTAGCCGCACGTCCACGTGACCGTCAGCGATTTGAAGGAATCCCCTGTTTGCTTATGTAATCCAACTGTGTGCCTCAGGCTAAGATTATCTTGGGCGGGTTGGTCGTCGACTTTGTTACATCGAAGCACACTCTCTTCCATTTTATTTGCCTCTGCTGTCTAAGGGTAGTATTTTGCAGTATGCTAGGTTTAGAGTCGCAGTAGGAACAGCAAGTTCCCGCAGGACCTGTGTCATCAAAGGATGTCAACCACAGTCCTCGACAGTCGGGTCGTGCATCAAATATACATTCAAGAGAACAAACAACCGGAGCCTTTCTAGATACCGACCGGTTGAATTGTGCTTTACATATTGAAGCCAAAGTACCGCTAATTTTGCTAACCCCCCCAAAGGGAATGCCACAGCCGCTGTACCACCCATTCAGCTATAACGATGAAGAGCTACGACGGTTGTTGGACGTGCCGCCTGAGGAAGAAGCGATGTGATGAGACACGGCCAGTGTGCATAAACTGCTCAGCGTTGCAGATTACGTGCTACTTCGGCGACGACAAACCGTCATGGATGGACGGCGGACTTGGGCAGAAAGAAAAAGCCGAGGAGGTCAAGCGAGAGGTGAAGAGTGCTGCCGCGCGCCGTCGTGGGACTATGCCGACCAACGTTCCAAACCCCATCGCCGCCGAGTCTGATAGGGACGATAAACCGAGTACGGACTCATTTAATCGACAAAATGCTTCAGCAAATCATTTGTCGTTTTCCCCAGAGCCGACTCTACACCTCAGCCCTGGCGGGAACCCCGTCCTTCGTCCACCCAGCACGGAAGTAACATCATACAATGGTCACTCATGTTTCTGTAACAGGCTGGACCCACTGTTCATGAGCAAGCCATCTGATGGAGAATCGGTAGACTCGGAACTGGACAGGCGCTTCATCATGTTCTACTTCGACCATTTCTTTCCTTTTTTATTCCCCTTTTATAAACCCCCACTGCTCGAGGGTGGGCGTTCCTGGGTCATGGAACTTGTCGGAGGCGATCAAGCTATGTGGCACACTACACTATGTCTTAGCACATACTTCGTTTCGGTCGTCCTGGATGGCGCCGCTTCAGGACACGCCGTATGCAAGACAGTTGCCTGGGAAAAGCTTATGCAGCAAATGAGTACGACTTTTATGATACTGCAGTGCAAGTTGCAGGAAGCAGCTCCAAGTAACACGCAGAACATCATAGTTGAATCCTCTCGAATTATGGGAAGTATCATCCAACTACAACGCTTTGAGATCTCAGTCGGAATCTTTCAGAACTGCCGAAAGCACCTTGCTGCGGCTATTACTATGTTCGAACAAATCTTTCAGACTACAGAAAATTCTGTTGACAACTCCCAGCTGCCTGCTTTGGATAGTATCCTGGGCCACATGGGGCAGCCAATCTGGGCAATAACGTCTCAGCAACGCGGAGCGTGGAACTCTAACCAAGCGGCTTTCCGGTTTTACGCCGCAATTTTGCTCGTGGATGACATTATAGCCAGCACGTGTATGGCTGAACCACCTAGATTGCTTGGGTACCACGCTCGCCTCCTCCAGGCCGACAACAACACTGAACCGAGGAATTTACTGAGGCTGGAGAATTATATCGGCTGTGAGAACTGGGTCATGCTGAAGATTAGCGAGATATCTACGCTTGACGCGTGGAAGAAGGCGCTTAAAAAGGCCGGAAAGCTCGACGTGATGGAGCTGGTGACGCGCGCGTCAGTCATCAAACAGGCACTCCTGAGTAATTTAGCTCGAGTCGACGCTGCAGAAAACGCATCAAAACCCAATAAAATCGGCTTATTCGCTTTCTACAACGACCAGTTGCCGCCCATGCCAGGTGGCTGCTCCGCATTTGTCACCCGGGTTTGGGCGCATGCTGCATTGCTCTACCTCTCAGTCACGGTCTCTGGGTGGCAGTCCCAGAACACGGCTATCCGGGAGACTGTATCGCAAATCCTTATACTGTTGGAGCAGATGTCACCACCAGAACTGCTGCGGACTATGGTGTGGCCCTTCTGCGTTGTCGGCTGCTTGGCCGAGCACGAAGAGGAGTACCGCTTTCGGGCTATGGCCGATGCGCTAGTTCCGCATCGACTCTTTGGGGGCGTGCGAAAGGCCTTGGAGATTATGGAGAACGTTTGGAAGTGCAGACATGAATTGGGCATTGACACGGACTTGGCGACGTGTGTCTGCAGTCTGGGCTATATGTCTCTGTTGGTCTGAATGCCGCGCGGGTTGTGGGGCTGAGATCAGTCCCACATCCCGCGCGGCGTGTGATAACCCTAAGTTGAGGTCGTCGCCCCTTGTCAATGTAGACGCAGATTCTCAAGCCAGTCTGCCTATATTGATGTATAAATACCAACAAATGTCCCGAATTAATTTCCGAATCCCACTCATACAATCAGCAGCCGACACCTCATTCATAATCTCACATCTTTGCATCACCTTCAGCAACCATAGCATTATGTCTTCCAAGCCAGTTGCTCTCGTCCTGGGCTCTGGTCCTAGAGTCGGTGCTGCTGTCGCGAAGAAATTTGCTGATACTGGTTACTCGGTTGCCATAGCTTCTCGCAAGGTTATCCAAGGCAAGACCGCAGAGGGTTATCTGTCTGTCAAGGCGGACTTGTCGAACCCGTCATCGATCAAGGCTGTCTTTGATGCTGTCAAGTCGGAGTTTCACAACGCACCAAATGTTGTGGTGTACAACGCTGCAGCCTTTACGCCACCCGCTGGTGAAGACCTGTTCTCCATCCCAGCGGAGAGCCTTGCTTCCGACCTCAACACCAACACCGTGTCGGTATACGCCGCTGCCCAGGAAGCTGTCAAGGGCTGGGAGACGCTCGCCAAGGACGCCAAAAAAGTATTTATTTATACGGGCAATAAGCAGAATACTGGGATCGGCCCCATATTGCTGACAGTGACCCTTGGCATCGGCAAGTCGGCCTCGGCGTATCTTATTGGCGCCGCAGACACCCAGTACGCTAGACTTGGGTACCGGTAAGATTAACATTCAGTCTTAGTTAGTAAGTATTTGTGATTACTAATACCACATCAAGATTTTACTACGCTGATGAACGTAATGCGGATGGTAGCCAGAAGGGCATGCAGCTTGATGGCGAGGCACATGCAGATTTCTTTGCCCAACTTGCAACTGGAGAGGCAGATGTGCCGTGGCATGCTACCTTTGTTAAAGGGCAGGGTTACATTCGATTTTAGATGAACTAGGGTGTCAAACAATAATGTAATGAAGTTGAAGAAAGTCCTTTGATCAATTTGTCGAACATCAAACAGTAATCCAATTAAGTAAATACATAGTTCCAAATTTCAAGTTCACATAGGTAATATCCGAGAACTGCAGACGTCTTTAAAGTCCCTCTGCACCTACAACTACATGTTCTCAATGGCTTCCTTGACTCCTATCAACCCTCCTTCTGGGATACCAAGGTCTCTTCCAGTGACCAACACGCCATCAGTCGTCCATGCTGTCTCTCTGAACTCGTCATAGAACCGCAACATGGCGCCTTCAACTTCTCCCCAGCCGGGCCACAAAAGCTTATAAGATTCCAGCGATGTTTGCACAAAGATAGCAGTCTTCCCTGTGACTTCTGACCAATCACTGAGGAGCTTTCCAAGAGTTGTGTTCTCCACAGAGCCCAGGACATATCGACCTGGTAGGGTTTTGTCTGGTTGTTCGATGGCAGCGATGACAAACTGTCCAATATTTGCCTTCGGATCTCCAATCGACAGCATTGGGGTGTCTGCTGGAGCTGGTGCTAGCTGAACGTAGTTCCCTGTGGTCTCCTTTTCTTTGCATCAGCATCTTCATACCATGACACGCAAATGGCAGTTAGCTTACCAACATTGCTGGCTTGAAGATGGGATACTGAAAGTTTGTGGGATACCAAGAGACCCAAAGGAAGGTAGTCTTTGCTAAGAGAGTTGGGTTTGCTTTGACGTGGTCTTCTGCCCGGTTTTTCGCTAGGAAATGTGGAATCTGATATTTGCCTTGGCTTATCTTTGATGCATGAGGAAGAGTGCTCCAAATAAAATGTTCCAAGGTAACGCAATCTGAGGCAGCTTGAATAATGTTTTTTGCTTGCTTCCATTCTAGCTTTTCAGCTTTGTTGGCGTCTGCCCCAAATCCAAGAAATGGTACGAAGAAATCTGTTACTGCAAATATGGCCTGGGAGCCATTAAAAGCCGAGTGTAAGGACTGGATGTCATTCAAATCGGCGGTGACGACTTCCACTCCATTCTTTCTTAGTACTTCTGCAGCTTCGCTGAGGCTATTGCGGGTAATGGCTCGAACTTTCCAATTTTTGCCAGCCTTCAACGCGGCTTGGACAACTGAGGAGCCTTGTATCCCCGTAGCACCAATTACGGTGAGCGTTTTGGAGAAGTGCATTGTCTTTAAAAAATTTCAGCGTTAATAAGTCCTGTTAATGCGAATAGAAGTAAATATGATGCTCCAGATTAATAGATTTTCTCTAAGATGTCGATGACAGAGCAAACAGCGGGTTTTCTTCTAAAATGATTTCAAAATATAATGTACATTTGTAGAATCTGCTCATATAAATATCTAGAAGTCTATGCTTAGGTGTGCTTTGGCCACTCAACTATGCAGGGCTTGCTTGATAAGCTGATGATGCATATTTACATAGCTTAGCAATAATTCCACCCGGAGATTTTTATAGTCCAACGCCACAGACCCGCTGCATGGCTGGCGACATGTCTCTCAAGGAAGATAGCTTCATTCACGGATACGGTCAATTAAACGCTGAAGATACATCTAAAAATTTTCGCGTGGGATTAATCGTCGTTGAAATCTATTTAAATCAGAGATTAATACTCATTCTCAATCAAAATACTACTACAAAAGTAAGGATAGAGGCTTACACGGATTCAGACTAGTATAGGATTTAAGACGATCTGTGAGGCGTGCACACAATCGGATGAGAGCGTCGTTTAACCACCATCCCTAGGTCAGGATTACGATCCTCGTCCCGGATCGCATACTAAAGTTACGATCCATCACCGATCCTTGATCAGGTCACCTATATATGATTATAATAAGACTTTAAGGGATTACAAATAATTACCAAGACCATTACAAAGAGCATTATGAATATTAACTACTACATCGGTATTCGGAATTCGGACTCCCTCATCGCGAGAAGAGAGCCTTATTCGCGTGCGAGTAGTTGATCGTGCAGCGCGGCATTGTACGAGGAAATATAAACCATTGTAATTTACAGTCAATTACATATCTCACAACAATTGAGCAATTTAGTTTGAAACTCGTCACCCCGATCTAGGAGTTGAAGGAGGGCTATAACAACTCAGATACTGACAACGATTCTCGGACACTGTTATGTTCTGTCTGACTTCATGTAGTTCTTTTATATCTAAGTGTTAGATTGTACCCCGTATTTTCTTTAAAATTGACGTGGTAGTGAGAACCGCAAAACCTGACCTCAATCACTATTTGGTCGTCCAAATCTTTCAATAACAAAGCCTTCGGGAGGTAGAGTCGCGCCGGGCATGGTTTGCAAATCCAGCAAAATACCGCCCTCAAACATGATGCCTCCTTCTTGGAGCACATACCCCAATTTGCGTGCGACATTGGCGCTGCTAGAATTTCCTTGGTGCATTGGTGCCATCAGATCTCGGATCCCCAATGTATCGCGGAAGTACCGGAGAACGTCCATGGATGCTTCTGTGGCGTAGCCTTGACCTTGGTACTGCGGTAGGATGACCCAACCTTGATCCGGGATGTAGGCGCGTTGAATCATGGACGAGAAGCCAATTACTTCTCCATCTGGACGGTTTGAACCGAGCCGAATAAGCCACAGCGCAGTCCTGTCTGCCTTGCGACCACCGAGATATTTGGACTCTATTCGTCCCCCACTTTTGTAGTATGCCAACGAGTCTTTCGCATTCTGTTCTGGGTTCGGGGATTTCAAGACGCCTCGGGCCAGAATAAGCAGAGCCGATTCAAGCTCGGCGCAATCTTTATCAGAGTAACGGTCAAACAATGTGAGGGTGAGTCTTTCTGTATTTATAATTTCAGGGAATTTATGGATAGCTTGTGCCATGCTGGGTGGTCTCTAAATATTTCAAAAAAGTGACCCTGAAAATGCTATCATTTTGTCATAGGAGTAGAAGATGCCCCCCGGGGATTCGCCAAATATTTAATTGAGTCATAGCCACCCGTCAGATTAGCGTCAAACTTAGTGCATTAATTCTTGTCGAATAGAAAGACAAGGAGATTGTCAATCAGTTGCAGCTGAATTTGAGAACCTTGTTTGTAAGCTACAGCTGAAAGTCACATCTCACTATCTCATTAAAACACTCGGTTTTGATTCCCCCTCCTCCCCCCTCCCCCAGCGAGCACCGCCACGACGAACAAATCTCGATCAGTTCTTGTAGTCGGATGCTATTGCTTGCTCTTGCCGATTTCCCCTATATCAAGTGATGTTAACATGTCATGTCAGGTTGTGCACTTTGCATGTGGGTGATTATGTTCTCACAGGAGCATTGACCTTTTACGCTGCACAGTCCCTGCGTACTACCTCACGAGCAGCAGACTGGGCTGGAAAGCCTTTCAGCAGATTTTCGACACATAAAGTAAAAGAATTCACGGAATTTTGAAGTCGGTTTACAATGTCCTACGTAAACTAGTAACAAAAGCATAGCATAGAAAACAGCAACTCGTTCCTTCTTCATCACTGCTTTTCTAGAATAATTTCTTGGAAACCACTCAAATCTACATCTTGGCATCAAAAAGATCTCCAGCAAGAATGTAGATACCATCTGGAAGTCTTCGAATTTGATGCTCTACCAGAGGACGAGGGGACGCTGATGAGATGGTTAAATCTTGAATGGGTGAAAGATTCACCTTGCCGTGGCATGATGTAGTCGCTGTGTTATTTAGCCATCCTTGTAAGACGGATTTCCATTCTGGCGCTCTAGGGCAGCTGTTCTCTAGCTATCGCTATCTTGTGCTCAACTGGTCGATAATGTCGGCCTAGAAAATGTACAGTTCGCAGGGTTGCTATCAATTGACGCCGTCACCCAACTGTTATGTGCAGGCGAGTTTATAAATAATTAAGTACCGCCAGTTATACTCGAGCAATACCTTTCTATTCGCTTCTTTAAGCGACAGCAGATCAAGATTGAGCAAAAAAAGTCTACAATATTCGCTAAGAAAAAAAGAATAAAGAGCAATGTTATCTATGCATTTAATCTTCATAAACTAATCGTCTTGTTTATATGCTACAATTAGCTTTGTCGCTGAAGTTTCCTCACTGTCCATGTAGAAACCCGAACAAGTAAATGGGCTGAAACAGCGCTGGTGGTGCTGGTGCGGTATGCAATAGACTAGTACTGTTTGCGATCCCACAAGCAGCTTCAAACTTGGATGTAATTCTCAGGCCACCTTCTTAGACCCGCAAGCTAAGTTGACGATAACTGGTCACTGCTCTCAGCACTTCGCAAGGGTGCTTCTTGGAATTCTTGGTGGACAGTTTCTTGATCTGCAGCTAACTTGTTGCTGGCCTCATGAGCGATATTTCCATTTTTCGACTCGCCGAGCGCTGCACTATGCATGCGATAAGCCCGCTCCATATCCCAATAAAATGGCCCTCGAGTGGAAAACAGCGCGTCAATGGATTCTAATGATCGGCCGCAGGTCTCGGGGTACAAGAGATACACAGTGGGTATCCAGAGGAGGTTCAAACCGGCGAGTAAGAAGTAGCTACGGCTTCGCAAACTTCCAAACATGATAGGGTTGACAAGCGTTGTCATACCTACTCCAATAGCCCACCCCGTTATGCCGAAACCATTCCCTTGCGCCCGCAAATCTGACGGGAAAATCTCTGTTGGTATAAGGAAAGCTACCGTACCCCAAGTCGCAGCGTATCCTAAATTAAAAAGGAATAGCATCGCTACGGCGGCTGGTGCGTACTCCGCAGCCTTGCTTGGATTTTGAAGGGAGCCTTCATAGATAGCCCCCGCCTGTAAACGTTAACATTAAATCTACTAAAATCCTGCCGGATGCCTTGATTATCATTCGACTTACCACGAACTCAACAAGGAAGAGAACCACGGATCCTAGCATCAAACACATCCTCCTGCCAAGCCGATCTACAATGTTCGCACTGATAATAGTGCCCACAATTCCGATTGTGTTCAATCCTCCAGCAAGGCCGTTTTGAGTCGTCTTGCTATATCCAGCTTGGCCAAGAAGAACAGGAGAGTATGCTGTAACAGCCTAAGACAACCATATGTTGATTAGTCATCGCTCATTGCTCAATGAGAGTATACTGTGAAACATACTGTAATACCGGTCCAGGATGCCATGATCTGTAGGAACAAGCATAGCCAAGCACGACGGCCTAGATTGGTGCCAGGTCTGCCTCCCTTGCCAATCAAGATTTTGACAAACTGAATAGGAGAACTGGGTTTCCCATCGGTAGCAGCAGAAACGATCTCCGAATACTCGCGATTAATTTCCAATGGAGTCGCTTCATGGCATCGAATCCTGGTCAGTATGTCTAGAGCCTCGTCGTTACGACCAACCGATACAAGAAAACGTGGGCTGTCCGGTAAAATCTTGATGAACGCCACCAGAAATAGGGCGGGGATACATTGGAAAGCAAGCAAAAAGCGCCACCGGATATCGGAATAGCCATTGTTGATGAAAGAGAGACCGAAGGACATCCAGTACGCTGTTGAAATTCCAAGATCTGGAAGTAGTTAGCATGGTATTTCTTTGCTGCCTCTTTCGGTCAAAGTCTGGCACACTTGTACTTACAGTTCGCAATAAAGACATATCCCAAGAAGCCGCCCCGATGATCTGCAGAAGACGTCTCTGCCACGAGTACCGGCGCAATGCCAGTTAAAGCTGGTGGTTTACAGGTTAGTAAAATCCAAAATATCCACGAGAATCGGGGCGAACGGATGGTGCATACCTCCAGTACCGAGGCCGGTCACGACCCTGGCGATTAGCATGAAATTAGAGCTTTGTATTGCCGCCTGCAGGGCACCTCCAATCATCGCTAACACAGCGCCAATGAATAGACCGTTAATGCGTCCAATGCGGTCAGCCAACCAACCTCCACCAAAACAACCAAAGATGCATCCAAGATAGTAAATGCTGACAATGCCACCTTGGTGAAGGGTGTTAGTCACAGTGCCATCAGGTTTACCAATCCCAACCTTGACGACATATGTAGGGGAGCTATTGACACCTCCCATCACACCTTGGTCATACCCCTCGAAGAATATGCAAAGGAGGGAAAAGATTTGAATGGCCGCATTGAGCTGAGAAGGGGAGAAGCGCCTCGAAATGGTTGAGTAGCCCATGGTCCGTTGGATGCCGAGGAACTGAGGATTGAGTGCTAACACCAACGGATAAGTCACGGACCAGATAAGCTCCAAATGATGTTGATGTGCAAAAATGTGGTAGGATGAGTCTCAGATAAATATCAGCAGGCCTGGCACTCCTTACCGCTGCCCCGGACAAGTTCCTGACCCGATCCGCTTAGATCCAGGGCAACTTAGGGCTGTGGGTGCGGAGATCTGCATATTTCGGCAAGCCGGATGTATGATGACAATTGTCTGTATTGCAGGAATATCCGGGTAGTGATGGGATAAAGAACATAGCGTAAAGACTTTCTCCATACCACCAGGCGCTGCCAGGTTTTCGGCAAAGAGACCGGTTAAGCTTTTGGCAAGTGGCCGGCTACCCGTCTAACCATTTAAACATTTAACCGTTTAAGAGACCCCACACATTCGCCATACATCGGCGCAGGATTGCTCCAATGCTTTATAAGTTATATTATCCAAAAAGTAAGAAATAAAATCCAAGCAATAATTTTCTGGTTCTTTGGTCCAAGTTGTGGGGGAACTGGAGCCAAATGAGAAGGCTGCCGTAGTATAAATCTCTTGTAATCTCTCACCATTCTTCTGCAACTGGGGCATTATTGCTTATACCACGACCACGCAATTCCTCTACCAAAGAACTATGGGTTCTACTGGCTATATCACCAACGAAGCACTGGACCTGATGGTCTTGGGCTTGAATAGTGGTACATCGATGGTAAGAGAGGTTCGGGAAGTCAGGCTAAGGGAGTAAAGACTCACGTATACTTGCAGGACGGAATCGATTGCGCTCTATGCCATTTTCGACAGGAGACTCCTAATTCACCCATGCACTTTGAGCTTGTCAAGGTATATCGAGAATAACTACTTTTTTGCAGATCAACATAGACTAACATATCGCGGCCATTACTTAGTATGGAGAAATCCCCCTCGAGCAGACGATCAAAAAGCGCGTCATGAACGTCATACTTCACAATAAGACCTCTCCATCAGAGCTATCGGAAATCAATGTCATTTTAGGAGAGACATTTGCAGACGCTGTCAAACACTTCTGCAAAGACTATGACGTGGACATTTCGACTATTGATATTCTTGGATCTCACGGCCAGACCATCTGGTTACTCTCTATGCCCGAGGCGGGCGAAGTTCGCAGTGCTCTCACGATGGGGGAAGGGACGTTCATCGCATCTCGCACCGGTATCACAACTGTCACCGAATTTCGCGTCAGTGATCAGGCAGCCGGCCGTCAGGGCGCACCGCTCATCGCTTTCTTTGATGCCTTGGTTTTGCAACACCCAACCAAGCTGCGAGCCTGTCAAAACATTGGTGGAATTGCCAATGTATGTTTTATCCCACCGGACTCTCATGGAGGAATCGAAGCCTGCTATGACTTTGACACGGGTCCAGGCAATGTGTTTATCGATGCTGCGGTTCGCTACTACACAAATGGCGAGCGTGAGTACGACAAGGATGGCGAGATGGGAGCCCGTGGTACCGTCAACCAGGAACTCGTAGATGATTTTATCCAGAACCACCCGTACTTCTCTCTGGATCCGCCCAAGACCACTGGCCGTGAGGTTTTCCGGGACACCTTGGCATTTGACCTTATTCGAAAAGCGGAAGCTATGGGCCTCAGCCCTGACGATGTGGTTGCGACTATCACCCGTATCACTGCTCAGTCAATCGTGGATCACTACCGTCGCTATGCGCCAAAGGACCTTCCAATTGACGAGATATTTATGTGCGGAGGTGGCGCATACAACCCGAACATTACAAAATATATCCAGGAACATTACCCGAACACCCGAGTCCTCATGCTGGATGAAGCAGGCATCCCTGCCGGAGCCAAAGAGGCCATCACTTTCGCCTGGCAGGGTATGGAGGCTATTGTGGGTCGCTCCATTCCCGTTCCAACCCGTGTCGAGACGCGCCAGGAGTATGTTCTAGGAAAAGTGTCGCCCGGCAAAAATTATCGGAAGGTAATGCTACAGGGCATGCTTTTTGGTGCTGGGCAAGAACATCTCTCACCTGTTAAGGAAATGGTTAATCATGTTAAGGGAAAAGTCTTTGATAACAAGTGGTAATGTCATGATTATTTGCGCACGGCGATTTATAGGATGAGGATGCAGCCACGTAATTTGCACTTGAGTCTAATCTGTACATAATATTATTTATTTAACGCTTTCATTCGTTCGTATGAGACAGTTTGCGGCCTTAAAATTCTTAGTTTAAATATGCGCCTGGTAGGAGCGCTAAAGTATATTCCGGTCAATGTCTAAATTATCAATACAAGCTGTTTCTCATTTACTTGAAGCTATGACTACCGAAAAGGACCTTTCTAAAGGGAACTTAAAAATAATTACATAAAGCTTGAAGGAAACACAGAAGAGCGGTTTTTTGTCCAGATTCATTGTATTACCGTTTATCCTCGACACTGGCTTCCACATATTCACGATGGCGACGCGTTCTCGGCTGAATGGTAGTAATACACCCAATTTCTCAGATTTTCACGACGGTTTTCATACTTTTCAAATAACCGTAGAAGTCAAAGTAGAAAACAATTCTGCTCTCATACAGCGAACATATTCGTGATCGGTTCTACACGTAACTGCTCCGAATTGTTGAGCTTATATATGTCTTCCTTTGTTTGATATCCTGGCATCATTGTGTAAAAAGCTATGCTAAAAGTGTAGCCCTTATTAGATTGAGCATTGGGGAAAAGAAAGACGATGGAATAAATCTTATATCATTTAAATATCAATGACGGTCTCCTAACAACCATACAGCATGAAAACTTGAATCTAACGAAGTAAGAGTTTCTTGTTCCTTGTTTAGCACAGATTTGGAATAGTGGGGTAGTGGAAGGTCATAACAAGAAAAATTCAGTGCCAAAGAAAGAGATCCAGAAGGCACAAGGCTAGGGTTGTGCTCGTCATATCGTATCTTTTCAGGTGCTCTCTAATAATTCCGTCATAGGAGCCAGGGTCATAGCATAGAGAAAGATGGACTTCTGAACGCAGGTCTTAAGGTTGTGAGCTTCTCGTTACTGTGCATCCTGGGTACGTTTGAAAGTGCACAGTATTACGGCTTTCGTTGAAGAAGCTTGCTGCTTTCGCCGCTAGAATGGCCAGTTAAAATTAAGTTAGATGCGTTATTGATAGAATATAGCTATATTTGTTCAAGGTCTCGAAAGTAAACGTAATATCCTGTGTGTTCGAGAATATTGTGATACAGTAATCATGATACACCAGTAGCAGAAGTAGACTACCAACCTCAATTTATAAAAGCCATTGGAAAGAACCCTTCCGATGAGCTAGGATCGAGTGTCCAAGGCCAGTCTTCTAGTAGCTCGGGAGGCAGTTGGAAGTGAGATAGTTGATCGTCAAGTTCATTTACGTCAAGAACTATTGATGCAATGCCGTTTTGAGGATTCACTGATGAGGTAAAGCGACTTTGGACATGATTTTCATCAGAAATGGGTATCTGTGGCAGACCAGAGACGAGATCAGAATGTCGCTGGGTGCGCATGTATTCGTCGATTCGATCTACCTGCGCCTTGAGGCGTTCGCTAGCACCGGTGGAGCGGTGAAGCCCCGATTCCAACCGGTGGAGAAGTTCAGCCATTTCCAACCTAAACGACAGTAAATCTCTGTACCTCTGAAAACCTCCGAAACGTCTCGCATAAGTGACTTACAGCAGCGCCCGGGCTCGGCGGTAAGATGAGCCTGATAGGTTTCCCTCCATTACTGATCCAAGCATATAGCCGATGCCGCCCAAATGATGTAGCTTCGTTGGTTAGCTTCAAGAATCTGAAAGAAAAAAGAAAAGGAAAAAATCATAACAATAAAATACATACCAACGGAGAGCTGATGGCTTTCAGATATTCAACGGGCACTCTGGAAAAAACGCTAAGGACCTCACCCGCCACGTCGCACTTTTCATCCACGTCTTGCTCTTCGTTAGAAGAAAGGACCATACGCAAAAGCTGAAGTGTGGCTTGAATATTGGCCGACTGGAAACCCACAATATCATAAGTCGGATTGCCAGTAACTGGTCTGGTCTCTTGAAATTGCGAAGGCAGCTCAGAGTATCTGGCAAGCACCTGCTTCATCACTGCTGATCCCTCCTTCTGAGTAGGAGAAAATAAAGACCAGAACTCCTTCCTATCTTCTGTCGGGAGTGAGTTCCATCGCTGAAAATCAACAGCATGTTCAAGAATTCGATAGAGGTCGGTTGTGAAGTTCCAACCACAAATCCAATTTGTCAGTCGTTCATTTCCACCAATAGCATCACGAGAGGTCACAGTATTTGGTGAAAGGCTGTAACTATGGTCGTAGAGGGAATCATTATCCAAGTCAACTGGATAACGTACGTTAGACTGGGCTTCCCGGTAGCGTATGATTCCACCCCAGACAATGGACGAATATACATCTAAAGTATACATAGACCAAAACTAGAGCAACCATTAGACACATGGGGAAGTATTGCGGAAGCCAATGAAAGAATGAATATTTGAGATTGACGTACTAGTCTTCGCCGAATATCAACGACGTCTTCACTCAAATCTTTGGGCCAAAGCCTCTCGTCATGTAGTCCTTCCATTCGACTCAAAGTATGGTAAATTCCAGCATATTTATGCAAGTCCGTAATCTGACTATTTTGGATGCTCGCAATACTAAGCATGGCGCATGCTCTCATGTAATCCGTCCCTTTGGCGGCTGCTAGATCATGAGGAATAGATTCTTTTGCCGCCGCCCAAAACGCTTCGGAAGGAGGATTTGCAAGCTCAGGGAGACTCCAGCGATTCGAGTACAAGGCGCCATCGCGAGCCCGCGCAGATGTCAAAGCACACATAGCCATTGTAGAGGCGAATAAGCCTTTGTCTTGGAGATGCTCCATATTCCTTAGCTGCTTAAGAAATGAAGAGCGATGAAATAAAGGAAATCTTGAAGGGAGAGAAGGATTCAATCAGTTCGACTTCCTGGCGTTTTAGATTGCGAGGTGATCTTACATAGGATATACGATCTCGAAATAGACATGCGCGAGATTCAGGATAGTGCTTTGACAAGTAATAGCGAATGCTCTCCACGAAGTCACCGGAGCACCATCATTAGTGGCGGTGACGGCTGAACTATACTTGCTATTGAAAAAATCCCATGATGGGTCCATTACATGGGATCTGGCGAGAGTGTCGGGACGAGCTGGACGAGAGAGAGATGACGCAGCTCCATCGCCCGAGTAGACAGAGGCCGGTGGCAGAGCCTGAGTGGTCTTGGGACTGATGTTTTTCCGAGCACCTCGTCGCTTGGCCGGGCGATCATATGTGCATTGAATATCAAAATCTTCACAATTCTGGCAAGGAGCAAGAGGGCCGTTGTTCTTGTTGCATTTAATGCTACGTCGATTGCAAAAGTCACCTGGACTCATCGTTAGTGCGACTGGACTGTCTTGCGTGCTTTTTGTTATCTTGTTCTTTGACACAGGTTACGAACAGGCTATGGAGATACGTTGACGTTTCCGCGAATGCTGCGACATCGTACACGCTTCATCAGTGGACAGTGCGCTAGACAAGTTATTGTACATGTACAGGCCGCAACAGGCCGACCATCGCGCACGTGGTTTACGGAGGCAAGGGAGGAGAGAGACATGGGGGGCCCGGAGACGCATTAATGTTCTTCCACGAGAGTCTGACTAATCAGATGTCGGGCTCTGATTTGAGATCCCATAACTTACTATGTACACATTGATTGCTCATGAGCAATGCTATAACCAATTGAATAAAAAGAGATAGAGGTGTCTTTGCCGTTGCTAGACATAATAACTATGCTTGGTACTTCGCATTACATAAGTAAACCTCTAGGGCACTGCTGATCCGTTTCTGCTTTTTAATTTAACTCTGATAAGCTGTGAACGCGTGCTACAAAAGAAATTATTTGCTAATTTTATTAGGGCTTCTTTCCTTTCAACTTCTCATGAACTTTTTCTCTCTTCACTCTATGCTACCATTTCCCATTTTTCGTTCTTTTGACACACAGTCACGTTTGTTTGAGAAATCTTTCTCCTGTAGCGGTTGACATGACGTCAATACCTCGTTCCAGATATATATCTTGTTAGTTGAGGAAGGATACCCCTTTTTTATTTGAAGTAAAATATGCCTCCCTGTCAAATGATGGCTTTGACTTGTCAGTACGAGATTACCCCAGTCTCGGTGTAGCGTTTTGCTCAACAAGCCCACTAGACCGTTGGCGAGGGAGAACATATATGTAGCGGCGGGATATTGAACATTGGCGCTTTTGATCAGTAAACAGGCGACCATTTCACTCTGTGCAGGACTCGGAATGTCATTAACAACTCTGTTGCCAACCATGACAACATACTTGTCTTTAGGCTTGATAACTCGTGCACGTAAAAAATACGTAGAATTGGTAACGTAAGAATTAGAATATATGAATTTTATTATTAACATAAAGTTTGCAAAAGAGGTAAAACACTAGAGCTTATTTGGTAAATTCCGACTTTCATTGGGGGAATTGAAAGCCAGGGGTTGTTTCAATTCTCTTACAAACGTAGGTTAAAGTTGAACCAAGTCATCTAGCATAAGCAGTTTTAATTGCCACAAGATTGGGGAAATCCCCATGTCTAGACTGTCCTACTCCTCATAATGCCCTGTTTATGCTAGTAAGTGAAAGTTTCAGGCAACCTAAAAGAAGATCTAGAAGCATCTATGACTAAACAAGGAAGTCCACCAAGCAAGAGACATGATAGAATGATACATAACTTGAATTGGAATCCTGATCGTGTGTGGAATTTAAAATAACGCGGCAAATGGGGTCATATATGCCGGTGAACGGGTGTTTCATAAATACAAATATGAATGTTTCGTGGTGTGTCATATTTTTGTCCCCCATCAAATTCTCCGGAGAATGGGATCCCCTAGTCTGCAGTGTTCTGCTATTCAGAATGACAACAGCTAAACTCAAATGTATTTTACCCACCCAGCATCTTAATTTTGACTACCAGAGTCTAGCCATAACTTCGAAATGTAATTTCCTCAATAAACCAGTTCATTCAAATGAAAATATCACAGCGTAGCTATTATCCACTGGTCATTATGATGTCCACCGAGCGAAATAATGATGACTTGCTTGATTATGTTTGATTATAAAAGGCAGGCTAAAGTACCTCTCATCGCAACAACTAGCAACTCTGCATTGCAATAAAGAATCCTGACTTGACAATCATTCAATTTTGCCTAAACGCCAATCTTCAACATGAAATCTGCCCCGGCCTTCGTTGTTGCATTTGCAGCTTTAGCTGCCGCTGCCGCTGTCCCTGCGGGACTTCAGGATACCACAGGTATGTAGGCTCTACAGGCGTTACTTCTTAATTTATATCGTCTGCCCTGTTAACAATTATCTGTCAATTCTATCAGCAATCGCCGGAAAGCAGGGTGATATTGCTGTTAGCTCCGTCGCTCTGCCACCCGATACCGTGTCCGCAGAATTGTCTGCTCGTAGTCTCAAGCCTCGGAGTGGAGGTCCTGATGATCATGACAAAGACACAGATCACCATCGTCATGGCAATGATCACGATACTGATGACGACGACGACTCTGACGATGATGATGACGACGATGATGATGACAAAAATCGCCGATGCCATGATGGCCGCCCTAGAAACAAGGATGGCCGTTGTGATGATGATGATGATGATAGAGACGACCACCGTGATGACCGTGACAGAGATGGTCACCGTGATAACAAGGATAAGGACGACCATCATGACAAACCTTAACGCAGAATGTGTGGCTTCTGGTAGGAGCAGCCGCTCCCAACTGCTCTGTATGCTACAATCATAAGAAAAGACGTCGTCTAATTAGCAATAATAGACTAATATTGAAATATTTGATCATTTTTGTTGGAGCCAAAACTTATGTTTCTTGAAATTGAAGTTTTTCGGGAACTTCAAATCAGCAGGCAGACTCTCCCTCACACAAAACCTACTGGATTCGGGGTAGACATTTTATAGGTTGAGACATCTTTCTATTTAAAGGTTTCTCTGGTACTGGCTGTCCCGTCGCGTATTAACTATTTGTTCGGCATCTCCTCTCAATCAAATATAATACTCGGAACATGACTGCTAGGATAAGTACGAGCAGTTGTCCTACTGTATTCAATCAAACTTGGTAAATGAGAGGTCTTGGTCATTCATAGAGGAGCAGAGCAAGGCAGGAAATGGCCTGTATCTACTTCTAGTAGTTGTAGTCTTTTTATATTCTTAATCTTCTTATATTATCCCATTGAGAGAGAAAATACTATGTTGAAGATATACACAATTCTTATCTGAATCGCTTTTACGGGATTATCTATGTGAGTCTGAGTAAGTCTGTAGCTCATTGTATATAGTATTGTTTTCTACTCTGTAGTCTGTCCACATGTGCTTGATGTCCATTAAAGTTGCAAATTTAGTACACTGTTGAGAAAAAGATACAATTCACGAGAATAGTTGAAACGTGATGGTTGGTTGGTTAATGCATGCATTATGTAATGAACGTAATTCCCGAAATCAACTTCTTAGACCAATCCAGTTCCCCGAAGCCAAACGTTAACTTCATCGACCACTTCTTCCTCGTCGAATTTCACGTTGGGTTTGCGATGGCCAAGTCTAGTTTGCCTCGCAGCCAATCTCTTGGCTACCTCATTCACATCAAACAAATTAACAAGCTTCCTCTTCTTTCTAGCTCCTTCGTCTCGGTCCTGGGATGAGCAGAGCTCGTAAACTGCCTGTGTTGCTGACTTTCTCTTCAAAGATTTCTCTGTTTCATTGACAAAGCTTTCCGGATCGCGGTCAACAAGAGGCAGAAGGTGGAATTGGACAGAACGGCCGTTATCACCCGATAGTTTCGGAGGGTCAGAAGTGACTTCGGAAATCCAACCGATCTCTGCCAGTTCCTTCGGGGTAAAGCCGATTGCATTTTCGCGGTGTAGCAAGTCCGGACGACGCTCAAGTATTAGATGAAGAGTCTTTGGCAACTTGCATCTGACTGCTTCATGGACCACAGTATTTCCAGCGCCATTGAGCACTTCAAGTTGTTTCTGGCCAGTACTTTCAGCAAAGTCGAGAATGATATTGAGCGTGGCGAGTTGGTATTCAGTTTCCTCAGTGCCATAGTTAGTTCGCCCTCGTTGATTATAGGACCTCGCAAACCACGACTGCGCGCACATCCACTGAGCAAGAGGAGTCAGTGAGCCCGGTCCTAAAGACGAGCGCTCAAGGAGAAGCGATGACACAAGTAGTGGATCCACCAGATTAAGCATATCTTTTAATGTTGCCAAGTCATTTTCTGAATGGATCCAATTACTGCGGAACAGTAGATGAAGTATGTTGGAGCCATTTTTGTCTCGCACGGTTTGATCGGCTCCCGCTGTGATGAGCAACTTTGCAGAATTGAGATGACGCGTAAGGTATGCGAGTGCTAATGGTGTGTATCCAGAAACAGATTTTACTTGCATAAATTGTGGCTCGTTTTTCAGCAGATATTCGACCAACAGCGTAGCTTGTTTTGTTTTCCCTAGGACAGCGCAATGAAGGACGAGATCCCCTGTAAGTGAAGATTAATACTTGGTAGCACTGGAATAATTGAAAGACAATGAGATAATGACTCACTTCTCGAGGTGAGCCAGTTTGTAATGGATTGCTCAATACCCTCTTTCGATTGGCCAAGTCTTTTCAGCCGTTTATCATCCCTGTATGTCATGGCAAACTCCATATAATACCTGATTGGAGCATTTCCAAGAAACCACTCTACAGTTTCTAGGTTACCTTCTCGCGCAGCCAACAGGAGGGGCGGATGGTGGTCTTGCGGTTGTACGACAGCAGTACCTCGGCTAGCAGCAGCCCAATCTGCACGCTTTTTTCCATGCACAGAGAGACCTTGGTAGTATTTTGGCTTTTCTTTAATTTCAATACCACTTTTACTGGCGAGTCTTTCGAGAGGAAGGCCGGCGCCGGTGCTTTTGATGAGCTCTTTCAGGCAGCTAAGACGACCGAGCCTCATTGCCAAGAGGAAAGAAGCCTCCGGGACAGTATAAATAGGATCCGACGCATCTCCCGCGTACTTTTGATGCATGTCCCTCCCAAGGTTGAGAAGAGAACATAGAAGCTTAGGCTCGTTATTGAAGATCGCGTACTCGATAAGACTGGAAGGACGTGTTTTGTCAAGCTTCTCCTCAGGGATGAACTCATGCACAGGTGTTCCTTGAGCGAGGATGTGCAGTGGTGAGATCTCACTTTCAACCTGAGTCTTGATCTCCCCAACGTCATCTATAGTGAACGTTTCGTCGATGACACGTCCTGTAATCCTGACCTTATCTGAATCGCCATCGTCATCGTTCGAAGCAGAGTAGTCTGAATAGCAACGGTCATCGTCATCTTCCGATTCTATGTCAAACGATTCTGGTTTTTTTTCTTTCGGCTTATACTGTGCCTGGCTAATGGAAAGAATAGCCTTTGCAACATCAAGATGTCCTCTCAGAACGGCAATACTGAAGGGAGACAGCCCATGATGATCAGTGATGCCGATTTCCAGAGGCAACGATTTCTTCTCTGGGCCCCACATTCCAAATGTCAGGTCCTTGATAGTGGTCAAATCTCCATTCCACGCTGCCTCGAATCTAGACTCAAGTTAGATTCTGCCTATGTTACAGGGTGCAAATAGTCAATCACTTACAGCTTGACGTACGCGTCTCTTTTGTCGTTATCAATGTATGGAAGTCGGAATTTGAAGTCAATTTGGAAAGCAGGGATCTTTGGGCGAATATAAGGAGTGGGATAAATCCGCATGTGTGATAGCGGATTCTCAACTGTTGGATGAAGCTCAGTGAAGGTTCTAGCCCCGTTTGTAATCAATAACTGCTCGACTTTCTCGAATTCGCGGATAAGAGCTTCCACAGCCGCTTTCTTTTTCTGGACGCTTTTTCGCGTCGTTGCCTTTTCCAGTGCTTCATTATATCTTTCTTGAGATACCTTGTATGTTTCTCGTGCATCTTTTAAAAGCTTCCTCGCGGTCCACATCTGATAAGTTTCATCCTGCAGTGCACCTAGATAATAATTGTCATCTTGTTCCAAACAAACAGGAGGATTCAAAGTAAGTTTTTCACCACCGTACTGTCGAAGTGCGAGCAACTTCTCCCGAACACAATCTAACAAGGAAGTTCCCAATTCGGCGGATCTATTCTGACGTTTCAAAAGAGACTGGCCGCCAGTGGTCAGGGTATTTGAATCCACACCACGTTTCAAGAGCTCAATGACGACAGCTGGTTGTTCGTTTCGAACAGCAACGATCACCGGCTGTTCGACAGAGATCCAAAAGTTATTTTCGTTGTTTTCTGAAGGTTGATTCTTCATTTCTGGAAAGGCAATTTGAGCGGATTTCATATATTGTTCAAACTCGATGGTTGGCTTTGCCTCTGCTTCCAAGATTTTGAGAGCGCCAATAACGTTCTTCTCTTTGATGGCTATTGTCAAGACCGAGTCCACTCTGGGCCTCCAATTCCAGCCGGTTACGGAAAGAGCATCAATTGCTCTTTGGGCAGCGGGAAGATCGTGTTCCAGATAAATTTCTAACAGACTGCTATAATCTTCAGAAGTGACGGCGTAATGCAAAGGCGTCCTTTGTTGAATGTCTGCCTGGGCGGTAGAAGCTCCTAGTTGCAGAAGCTTCGCAGTCATCAATTTGGCCTGGTCAATTGGGAGCCGGAGAGCCAAAACCAAGGTCAAGATGGCGGCACGGGCAGAGCTATTATAATCGTTTAGCAACTTGATGGGCAGAAGAACATCAGCGCCGAAGGACGATACTAGCTCCTCGACAGCACCGACATGGCCATTGACAATAGCTAGATGTAGCGGTGATGCATTGTAATCCCACGCCAGAACGTTGATATCATAAACATCGGGATCAAGATCGTTTGTCTCGCCTGGAAAGACATCACCCTTTCCGTTCTGGGAGTCTTCTTTCACATTAATGAACGAACCAGTCGCATACGACATAGCGTCCCCATCAGCCTGTTCTGACGGATTGCTAATCATTTCCACATCTTCGTCCTCGTCATCTTCTCCTTCACTGAGAGTCACTTTCTTTACAGCTTGTTCTTTTTGTAGCTCCTCTTCTTCGTTCGCAGCACTCTTCGTGAGAAGTACTTTTATGATTTCGACATTGCCTCTCGCTGCAGCCAGATGTAAGGCAGTTCTACCATCAGCGAGTCGAGCAATTAGTCGAGCGCCATAGTCCACCAGACATTGTACAATCTCAGGGGTAGAAGATATAACCGCCAAATGAAGAGGGGTGCGTCCGGTGTAATCCCGGCGGTTTGGGTCAGAGCCTTCTTGCAATAGCCACTCTTTCACTCGCTCGATGTCACAATCCACAATAGCCTGGCAAAGAGTCTCTGTGTTGCCAATGTATGCCATTTCTGTTCTTCAGCGTTAGTTACTGCAAACAAAAGATTCCCCTTTATCCCCCTTCACAATATGGCCTAATACACTCACCAGTCCAATCGGTTTCAGTGATGGGGTTGAAACTGCCAATCTCCTGACGCCCTGGGTTGTCCTTGACAAAGGCGATCTCTCCCTTGACATAAATTTTGTCCTCCTCCTTGGCCACGTTTTGTTCCTCTTCGGTGGAAGGGCTGGGACAATAACCGCAGCAATCGTGCATGACATCTTCAAAGTTACCGAAGAATGCAGGATGTCGGTGTAAGTGAACTGTTCGATCTTTTGGTTTATTCCATTCGGCATTGAGAAGCAAGTCTTTGGTATACAGGAGTCTTTCGATCCTCCGAGCATGAAATTTTTCTCCATACGGGATTGTCTAGATATTGTTAACCTGCAAGGTCATTATGGATGGAGGGGGGGCGTTTCTTACAAAGGTATGATAGTTGGAAACTTCATCTTCTTCCAGCCATTCAGGGACCTCGTCATCCCAGTCATTTTTGATGTTGCCATTCAGCTTCTTAAACCTCCTAGCGCAAATATTTGCTGCAGGTCGACCCCTTTCAACCCTCCTCTGGATTAGATATGCTTCTCTATCAGACGCCTTTGGAAGCTTTTCTAGAACCAAGAGACGCGCAAGACCCACTGTACGACCAAAGCTCCGTTCGAATATGGTCTGATTGTAACTTAGTGATAATGGTATCAGGCCAGTATTGTATATACTCTTACCGGATCAATGCGTGAGCGGTCCAAATCAGGCCAAAAGACTTCAAATCCTCTGTGTGAGTACTTTGAAAGGCGGCTCTCATAAGATGGCGAGCGTCTGGATAGATCAATTCTATTGGTCTGGGTGATGAAAGCACCAACAGCACGAGGCGATAGGTACACTTGGCGGCCGTCGTATGCTGCACAAGAACAATCTACATCGAATCCGGTCAGGATTTCCGAGACTGATTTATAAAGACGAAGGACGATCTGGATATGCCGTGTAGGGTACTGAGAGACAATGGTAACGGCATTCTTAGTTCGGATAGTTGTTGTCTCGTGCAAAATCGAATCTTTTATCTTGGTCTCGATCTGCTTTATCTTTTCAGTCGCCTGCTCCTCAGTCAGTCCGTACAAGAACAGATCGACATCAGACGCCGGGGCGAACTGCTCATGGTAGAATTGTCGAAGAGAGCGTTTTGAGTCCGCGTGTTTTTCCGGCACAGGCAGGGCACAGGTCGTCACTGCGCTGCCCGCTACAATCACATTTCTCCAATCTAGATCGCTCAGCGAGCTCTCGCAAAAAATGTTGAAATTCTTCTGGAACTCCTTCAAAGTCGGCACGATGGCCGCGGACCCATTCGCTTTGCGATCCTTTTCTTCTAAAGGCATCAGGTATTTCAGCTTGATTTCATCTGATTCGGTGGCCAGATGACGGGCTCGAATCCGCACATGAGCCGAGCCGTTCTCGTCATAGAGCGGGACGACGTTGGCAAGACTCTCCGCGACCACTGGGTGGGATGGCTCCTGCGCGTATATCTTGCGCAAGGTTGCATCGTAGTCGGTGTACGGTTTGAGGAGCTCAACTACGGGTGTATTTGGATGAGCCTCGACATATCCGAGAAATTCTGAATGCTTGGCGGGGAGGGACGGAAGCTGGCTTTCAGCCGGCATGACGATGATGATGATGATGATGACGGTTCAATTGATGTGCGGAATAGAACTAATATCTGTAAAAGACAAAGAGAAAGCGCTGGGATGCAATGCATTGGAGAACGAAACAACTGTCGACGAAGCCAATGCCGCGATATTATTTATATACACATCTGGAAGGCGCCAAGTGAGGCAGCAGGAGCCTCCTGCCCTTTTCCCCACTGTTCCAGGGCATCCAGGCATCCAGGCAGCGGCGCCGTATCTCGTGTCGCCAGCCAATGAACAGCGCCTGGCGCCGACACTAGAGCAGAAGTGGCAACAAGCTGTTCGAGAGGCTCTGACTGCTGCCTGTTCGGTGTTGCTCTCTTTCCCCTCAATTGAAGAGTAAGAGGACTCAAATGCGGCCCATGCAGACTCCAATCTCTAGGCAACAAGAGTGCACTATAGATGCTAAAAGAAAATGAAATATTAGAATAGGGAGTGTGACTGCGTGGGCTTTTCACAGAGTGCGGGGCAGGCTGAGGCTGAACTAGAACTAGCACGCTAGGCAGATTAAGCGCGACTTGCTGTCATGGCTCTCGCTATCGGAGCTCAGATACAGACAAACTTGAAGAGTGTTGGGCCGTTTATGGACCTCGAAGACCGACATCAAGTGATGACATCTGGCTCAGCAAACATGTCCAAGATATGTCCTCAAACGTACAGGGATCCTTCTGTGCAATATCTCGCGGGCCCATTCATCCTGGCCATAATGGTAACCCTAGTGGAAATCAAATAATAAATACCGAATACATAGTAGGGCTTCAGAATGAGGAGGACGACGCATTCTCAAGGCTCGAGGCTCAAACTGGATTGGTCTTAGCTTCGGGATTACTAGATAAATCAAAGTTTCCGAGCGAATTTAAGCGATGCAGAGTGGAGAGCTTTTCACTACCCCAAATCCGATATGCGATATCGGGTCATCAACACAAAGTGCAGACTCATCTTGAAATTGATAGTATAGACTGCCAATTTCCCTGAGTACAACGAAGTCAACCCCGGGTTCTCGAATTTTCCTTTCAAAAATAACACCAAGTTGAAATCTCGAATGCTCCAAGGAGACTATTTTTCCCGCGACTTCGTAGGCTTCTTGGCGCCCAGCAGCCGAAATGAAGTGAACATAGTGCCCAGAAACTCCATTTTCCGTGAGGCAGATCGCGGCAACAAGACAACTAATACGGGGCACCTACAAGCCAGCATCGTCGACCGAAGAGAGAGTATCTTTTTTTGTATTATAAAACATGATTATACTCAAATGTGGTAGGGAGCTTTGGCTTTAGCCCCACGCTTAAGAATCACGTTTTTAGATTAAATATTTACAGAGTGCCGTAGTGGAAAACATCTGATTAATGAATGCGGAATCTAATACAGGTCCTTGTCACCCGTTCTATGGGTCAAGAACTGTTAACATGATTACAGCTTGGGCAAACATTCCGCCTTGGTGTACTTGAAGGGTAAATATATATACATATATATATTCCCCACATTACCTGTCTGCAACCAAACATCACAAACTTCTTTATCGCATTAAAAGGTATATACTAATTCTCGAATCAAAAAATAACATCTAAACCATCCAAAAGAGGCTTACCATTGAGCGAGTAAGAAAACCTTTATCAAATGGGGCAGGAGAGTAGAAAGAAGAAAATATTTAGAAATCATTTTGGTATGTACAAAAGCCAGTATCCCGGCTGCTCTTTTCTCGTGGGATGTGGGAACAGCGATTAAGACACAAATCTCAAGTCTTCTATCGTCTGTGTCACCGACATATTGATTTGAATTCCTGTACCAATTTCTTGTTCCCCCTCTTTTTGCTCTCTATGCAACTCATTGCTCCTTCTGCTGGTTCGTATGGACGTCGTCAGGCGGCATGGTTCCATGTCAAAAAGCCCAAGCGCGTCTTGCTCAACAATGGAGGCAAGACGGGCAGCAGTCGCAGTTCTTTCCAATGTTCTCGATTCGCTGCTCACCTGACTTAGGTTGTGCATACGAAGACTGAATTGTTGGCTCTGGCTTAGAATTTGATCTTGGTCTTGTCCTGTAGAGCTAGAGTGGTCCTTTTGCCATTTAAACCCCTTCTTGAGAATCTGCGTAACAAATATGTTTGCTGCAGGAAGACAGGAGCAGATCATTCCAGTAGCTATTTCTGCAGCTCTATTCACAGTCAGCGACGATCATGCAAGAATACGGGTTTTCAAAGTGACGGAAAAGAGAGGGGAAAAAGTGTAGCTTACCCGGTGAGGTCTAAACGGGTATAGAACCGAGTCGGGTCTTGTGATACAGCCTCAAATAGCATGACGAGCCGGTACAAACTGAATAACGTCGCCAGACCCCCAGCTCCAAGCAGCACGGCAATCCGCAGTTTCTTCTCTCGCGGCATATGTAGTGACCATGTTAAAGTCATGGGCATAATGAGGATCATTGCGTCGGTAATGAGGCCAACGATACAGTCGGTGACGAATAAAGCTCGCTGGTCCAAGCAACGCGCCGAAGAAGCCTTTACGGAGGCGGAGGAGGTGGATTCCCAGTACGCAGAGATGGGAATACACACCATAGTCTTAGCCAGCAGGACGGCGAAATAATAACAAGACATGCATGCCAAAAAAACGTATATAAAGTATACTCTGTAATGAACGGGAGAGAATATTCGGGCAACCATCAAGAGCAAGGAGGATTTGATAAAGGGTGCGGCGAGGCCGTAAAAGATCGTCATGCAATATTCTAACTAAGGAGTCACGTTAGCTTTCTGGGAAATAGAAGAGATGAAGAGATTAATACGCTTTGCCTACTTTACGATATACTACCTCCTGCTCCTTGCTAACATTCACTGAGTAATAACCTGCGCCGTTGGGAGCCGCTAAATGAAGGGAAGCACTGAGCAATTTTCTTCAGCCATGTACTGTTGTCAAATCGTACTTACTGGCAATACCAAGTGAACAATAGGCCATGAAAAAAACCTAATAGCCATAGAAGCCCGATTAATAATTTGCCAGAAAACTAGTGATGTTGTAGAAATTACCCAGGCGATGAAGCAGGTATCTAGCGTTCGCGTCAAGACTCTGAGCATGGGACGCAAAAGCAGAAACGTCAAAGCTGCAGGCGAGACTGACATTCTTCAGCTCCTCCGTGTTGGTGGCCATGATAAAGTTGTACAAAAAAACGGATTCCAACGAAGCCGGTACATAGCGCAATACACATAATTTGCGTTGCCAGATTAAGTCGGGACAAGGCAACCTGACTCACACCTGTGTCGTCCATGTCGCATTTTGTTAGGTTTCAGTAAGCGACATCGATCTTGGGTCTGAGAAAGCAATCCGATCACTGCATAGGTACCGTTGGGGCCCGAAACGAATGTAGATACAACTATGCGGCTTTAGAAACGAGTACGTGCCGCTCATCTTCCAGCACTTCACCTGGCCATCTGGCAGGTAGGACAAAGGCATAGTAAGAAAGCTGGAAGTCGGACCAACCCAGCTTGGCGATGAGGTTGGTATGTATTTTTCCCATGTGGGGTGCTTTGCAATCCCAAAGGGTTAGTCGAGTATGTCAGCGGCTGACATGGAACTTGGTTAGGGAGAGCTCTCCCGCTAGCTACGAAAGCAATAGATTTGGTTCCCGCCATAACTCCGAACTTGGATGTTTGTGGGGTCTAGGAGCGTGAAGCATTTCCTGGAAACTCGAAAAAGAACTACATAGTCGACTCACGGTGCCCCGCGCGGGGGAAAGTTTCTGCCAAATCTCGGAAACGCGCCATCCCACGCGTCTAAGTGTACCTTATTCTCGAATCTCGTAATGTGTCAGACTGGTGGCTTCATCTCGGCTTCATTCTGGGGGTACGCGTAGGGTGCACCGTTCTCCGCTACGGACCGTAGTACTATTTCGACAGGGAAGGAGCCAATTGTGAGTATTGAGTTGTGTCTCTGTCTACAATAGTATTCCGTAGATCTTTCTGGGATGGCTGTGCTGCAAAATTGTGCTGCTTTACCCGAGCACCTTCTCTTAATAATGCTACTTCTGCCTAGGTTCCTGCAGTTGGTCTCGTAACACGCCCTGATACTATGTATGTACGGATCTCTCTCAGGCCTGGTACGCCATGAGCGATAGCGGCATCAATAGTCGGTTTCGTCTGCCCCCGTGCTGTGGGCCACTATTGCTTCCGACAGGACCAGTCGTTGTCCTCCAATTGTGCGCACTGCGATCTGACCACCGTCGCAGGGTGGTCGGCTAAACTTATAGCTTTTATAGTCACTTTCCCGTGTGCTATGTATAGTCGCGTTTCTTAGGCTTTGCCAGTTAACACCAATCGCAGCGTTCGCTCAAAGTCTAAATGTTGTCTGTCCATCCAATTGCAGTGCATGCGCCCAACAAACTATGCGAGAAAAGCAGGAGGTCTGTCATTCAGCCAATACATGGCCGTCGGGATCTGTGGCATTCCACTTTCGAGACGTCATTCCATCGTTTACTGGCGTCCATACCTGTGTATATCGGGATGTCTATTGATGCTAACTCCGCCACAGGCAATATTCTGGCATTAACGTGCCAAGCTACCGCCTGAGTGGGCGCCGTCTTTTCGGGTTTTGTTCCCATGTCCATGGGGTGGGGAACGGGTTGCGGCCAATGCACCTGCACGCTCAGACCTCCCCGCCAGCGGAGGCAAGTTCAGTCTTCAAGGGCCGATCAGCCGCTCAATTTCGCCTTGATTTTTGTTTTGTTATACGTGTTCAACCCGAAAAGTCAAATACAGACACGCCAACCATTTCAAAGAAAACCGTCTATAATAAACGACATGGCGAAAGTCGTGGCAATCGCTGGGAGCGCCAGCGGATGGACCAAGACACTCATCGAGCAGCTGCAAAGAGAAAATGGCAAATTCCACATTATTGTTTTAACGAGAGGCGTAAGTGGTGAATAGTCCTCGTGGGACTTTCCTGCCTGCTTACACAGAATGCAGGACTCTCGAAAAGAAGAAAATATTCAGTATGTGCATGTCGACTACGACGACATTCCTGCGACAACCGAGGAGCTGGATCGCTATGCCATCCAAATCATCATCAGCGTCATTGGGATGTACGAGGAAAGCTGCAGCGAAGCCCAACTCAATTTAATTCAAGCAGCGAACAAGTCAAGCACTGTTCAAAAGTTCATTCCGAGCGAATATGCATACAACACGGATGAGAAGTACGCCTTCTTTTCTTTCACTCGGGATGAGAGGTTCACATCAAATTAACTAGTAGCATAGGTATGCAGATATCGACCCCGGCGTCATGTGGATGCATAAAGCCGCAGAACTCCTCAAGAGTAGTAAACTGCAATACACGCGGGTCTCTTGTGGGCTTTTGATGGACTTTTTGGGTCGGCCGAACGCGCGCTCAAATATCTTGTTTCTTCACAAAGTTTGGATTGATACAGTCAAGAGCCGAGGGTTGATTCCAGGAGATGGAACCACCGCTTTTAGTATGACTTATAGTTATGACGCAGCCACCTTTCTGGTGAAGCTCCTAGACTTGGATGAGTGGCCCGAATACAGCTGTTGCGTCGGCGAAGATACCAATTTCAATACTATAATAGAGCAGGTTGAAAATGCCTCTAGTGAGTATATTATACTATTCTACTATTGAGTATTGTCCGAACTGACAGAATCAAGATAAAACCCTGCAAGTCACATATATCGATGCAGAAGATTTCAATACAGGAAAAACCACTAACATTGAGGCCGTCCTGTCCGATTACAACGATCCAAACTTCAGCATCGAAGAAATTGTTAGCTTCACTGTACTGGGCGGTCAACTGATACTTGGGGGAGCTGTTCACATTCCACGCGAAAATCGACTGGACGAGAAACGGGTGGGCTTTAAGCCCAGGTCTTTACAGCAATTTTTATCAGAGGCTTTTCAATAGTATCCAACCCAAATTTATCGATCTGAGAAAGTGATTTCTAGCTATGTAAAGGTTTGATGCGAAAAGAGGTTAGGGTGATTCCGAGATACGCAGCACTGGCGTTGATAATTCATAACCATCATCTCTCCAATAACTTACTCCTGGCTGCGTGACTATGTTATTATTAGTATAATAAATTCTGAAAAGTGAGAATCCGTCGTTTATGGTTGTCCGAACAGTATATATTTCTTAATTTTGCTGTCGACGGGGATGGCCAGAGCTCTTTGCTGCACAAAAAACACGAAATACATAATGTGTTCCGGGATTGGGCGTGTCGACGATAATGTACCAAACCCTCGCCGCAAGGTATATAGCGATAGCGGTAGTGGTAGGCCGTCGAGATTCATCAATTGCTGCTGCTTTATGTCATCTCGACAGTAGACATCTTACTAGGAACTACGTTCCCCTCTCAAAGCGCCAGACTCCGACTACTCCGAAGTTGATACCTAGATATCAAATTTACAGAATAATTCAGAACACTTATAGGGCACAGAGAATTTTCAAACCGCCATCGTTGCTAGGTCTCCTAAGCTAGCTGTACTGGTGATATCTCAGCGCCTTAGCCTCTGCTGTATAGAGTCGCCGTATTGAATGTCTCATCTTAATTAATATAAAGGTATTTACTCTTTGCAATGGTAGCGGCTTTTATGAGTGGAATTTAGCCTCTACTAACCTCAACGCTTGTGGCAGCTTTCACGTTGTAGCATTGATGATGATCGTAGCTGCCATCGCCACCAACTCTATCTGTCGGAATGCAACTTGCAAGCCCGTATCTGTTATTGGTTGGAAGGAGTTCAATGCTATTACATCTCTGGCGTTCTGAGAAAAGCTTGTAACTAAACCCCAGTTCAACACCCGATTTGGCGGATTGTGCTAGATAACATTGGCGGTTCGCGGTTAAACTCGTGGCTTAATGCGCCGTCGTTCCTCAGTCCGGAATAACATCCTATGACTAGGAAGGAATTCTTGCCTGGTGAGACTGTATTTTTTCCTTCTGTTTCTGTTTCGGTCTATCTTGGTGATCTAGCAGGCTCATATAGTCGTCTTAATAAGGGGTTCAGAATTAGTGTTTTGGGTGCCGCTCCGTGTTGGTATCCGAGCGCCGTGGAATCCTAAATAACTGGAACTCGGCGGTCTCGTTGTACATCGTGTGCTAACAACATTGTTCGGACCTTAATAAACTCGGCACAAAACTCCCATTTTGTCTAAGATAGTTTGATATCGAATACTAATACGCCATGCCTAAACATACAACCACATAGTAGAACACCGATCTATAGTTTCTTTTTAGCAACGCATTGATAGTAATAACAATTTCAGCCCCTTTATAAAGATTGGATAGGCTCAATTGGCCCAAGGGAAAGAGTGATCAACAGGTAGAAAGGAAAGGAGTCCGTGAAAAAGAATGCGAAAAGTCTCTGGCCCTACTCTGCCTTCTTGGAAGCCTTGGTTCGAAGCTTCATCATGACAAACACCAGTAAGTATCCACTGATCGCGAATATCACGCATATTCCAGCATCTCGCCAGCCGTAGTAGTAGTGTTCAACGTTGAGTGTCTTCAGGTAGTCGCTTCCACGGGTATATTCACAGACTTGGCATTGCGAAGTTCCCTCTGGATTGACCAGGTTGATGGATGAACCCGCGCCGGCCATATATTCAGCCAGATAGTCTTTGCATGTTCCATTAGGTGGGTCAAAGTAAGCAAACTCATCTGAAGTACACGCCACCTTGGCGTTCCAGATACCGAATGTGAGCATGCCTCCAACGACATAGTTAAAAGGGTTCAGGTAGTAGAACCAATACTTCCAAAACACATTCAACTCTGGCTGGGGAACAAAAGCGCCACAGAACAACACTAAGCTGTTGACAATCAGAGGGTTAACTAGGGCTGCAAATGTCGCGTTTGGAGCGTACGCGGCCACAAACTGCCCGATGCCAGTATAGATAAACTCATAGATCAGCATGATAAAGAATATCGCTCCAACTTCGTTAGATGCATGTGGCAGATTTGTTTGGTAGTACCAACAGACGAAATATAAGACGGCACAAAGGCAAAGATAGGGGAACTCCGAAACAATAAGACCTGTGACAAAGGCAATCCAGGAGTACATTTTGGACTTCTTTTCGCGGGCATCATAGATATCGCGACGTTGTATAAACAAGGGTTGAAGCTGGTTGATAACTCCAGGTGCAACAAATGTGAAATTGAAGATGGTAAACATTTTCAACTGCAGATCCGTAACAGATGGCCCAAGATGCCAAAACGAAAAACCGTTAAGCAAGGCGGAAATAATGTGTAGCTCCATTTTATTGTTCACATATTTCGTATTCCTCATCAGGGCCACATTCATTCGTTGCGTGACGAGTTTTGTTTGGGTCCAAAGGGAGGTGGCAAACTCTTTACCATCATCTACCGTCGCGGGTGGTTTGGCAGCAGCATCGGCAACAATCTGATCAAGTCCCGCCAATGCGGCCGCGTTTTCACTAGAGTCCAGCCAAACTTGGTGCCAATCCTTGTCTTTCACGGCTTCAATGCCGCCAGTCACCACATCAATCATATGTTCAGCAGGATTGCTGCTCACGGGACAGGGCGCTCCGTGTCGAGCAAAATAGTCCTTGACTGTACAAGCATTATCACCAATATCGCCAAAGTAGACCATTTTCCCCCCTCGAGCTAAGAGGAGAAGGGTGTCAAATTGAGCAAACAACTGAGCAGAGGGCTGATGAATAGTAACCAAGATCGCCTGACCAGCATCGGCCAGTCGGCGCAGGAATCTTACTGTGTTGTAAGCAGATTGGCCGTCGAGGCCAGACGTAGGCTCATCCAAGAAAATAAGGATACTGGGCTTAGAAACAAGCTCAACACCAATAGTAACACGCTTACGCTGTTCAACACTTAGTCCTTCGCCAACAGTTCCAATTAGTGTATCTACAAGATCGTGGAGCTCCAAAAGATCAATAATGGTGTTAACATAGGATAGTTTCTCCTCCTTTGGGACATGTTCAGGTTGACGAAGAAGAGCTGAAAATTCAAGTGCTTCTCTCACAGTCGCAAATGGTTCGTGGACATCAAGCTGTTCACAGTATCCTGCCATTCTTTGGAAAGACACGGGAAGTTCACGGCCGTCAACCAAGACAGTTCCTCGAATTGTGCCGTCGGTCTTTCGTTGTGCCAGGACATCAAGTAAAGTCGTTTTTCCTGCTCCAGACGATCCCATCAAAGCGCCAAGCATCCCTGGTTTGACCCATCCGTAGATATTGTCCAGAAGCAAACGGTCTCCTGAAGGAGTCTTCACGGTGTAATCTAAGTTTTTCCATGTAAAAACCGAAGTATTCCGCATAAGACTAGCTCCGTTCTTGTCATCTGCTGGGATCGTACGAGTATTAGGCGTTTCCTGGCTTCCTATCGACCGGGTTTCTTCGTCCGTATGGCGTTGGAAATGCTTCATTTTTTCTCGAGGGATTAGGAGCGAGCTGCTGCCTGCTCCTCTGGCCTTCCACATGCTTGTTGACACAATTGCAATAACAACAAAGAACACCCACCACCCGCAAATAACTCCGAAATTGCGCCAGAGCTGAGAATGCTTCCAGTGGAGAGCAGCGAGGTAGTTGTCACCGGTGACATAGGTAGCGCCTCTTTCCGCTCCTTGTACACCAGCACAAGACTGGTATTCAGGGTTACCATAGCCATCTCCGTTGGGGATCAGAGACGACCCAACACAAGGCATTTTTGTATCGTGGAATTCGTTGGTCAGGGCTGCTTGGAAAGAATATGCCATGGGGTTCGCGTAGTATAACTCTACAAACCAATTCTTTATTTTGGGTTTGGGAATCATGTAGCCAGTATACATCACCAGAAACTTCATGATGACACCAGATAGATTAGAAGCAACTTCGAGGTTTGGGGATGCAGCGCCAATCGATCTAAACATTGCATTGATACACTAGTATTCAGTCAGCATAAGAACTCAAGTTCGTTCCTTGTAGGCGCCGTCCTCCTTCCTTGCTACCCAAAATTTCATGCACCAAACAGGTTAGATCAGACTTACAAACGTAATAGCAATGAGAATGATCCAAAAAGTGAAAAATGCAGTAGCCGTCGCTTTGAGACCAACCATCCAATACAAAACAACGGTAAGAATTGTGCATTGAAAGATGACCACGGGGAGCTCTGCGGCAAGGATGGATAAAGCGTAGGCAGCTGGGTGGTGGTAGCCGAAAGATTTATGTTTGATCACAATTGGTCTCCCTTTGAAAGAACCGGTAACTTCTGCCATTGCCAAGGTCACCTGGTATACTTGAGAAAAGAAAACTGCACCGCCTTTCGTAAATAGGCCTGCCGAGGTGTCCGGTGAATTATAGAAGCAAGAGCCCACAATCAAAGCCATTGCAAGGGAAACAAACTGTCGAATGAAGAAAGTGGACTTTTCGCCCCAGATAATTTGATATTGGCGGATGACACATATTCTGAGCTGGTGAAGGAATGCCGTGGTCAGGGGACTATTTTTCGGCAGTGAAGTGTCTTTTTCAAATGCTACAGATTCTTTAAATGCATTCGTCCGTTCCTGAGCCAGTCGAGTCGCTGGATAATCATATTCAGTCTTCATATTTCGGCAGATTTGGGATTTTTGATAGACTGCTAGAAGCTCATCGTGGGTTCTGGGAAATGAACCTTCGAAACCGGGAAGAATCTTCCGCTCAGTTGGGACTGTCACACCACTCAGGAAATCGGCCACATTGGCACCATCTGTAAAGCCAAAGCCTAATTCTTCCATGAAGGGCTTTGACGAGGATGCCGGTCCATAAAAGATTTGCCTTCCTTCGTCCAGTACCAAGGCCTTGTCAAATAAATCATAGATACCGTTGCCCGCCTGGTAAAGTGTAACAATAGTAGTGAGGCCCAGAATATCAGTCATAGCTCGCAAAGCTTTCGCCCATTCGAGTGCAGTAGACGCATCCAGACCACGTGTACTGTTATCCCAACAAAACACTGACCCCCTTGTTGCCATGCACTCGATGATCGAAACGCGCTTTCGCTCTCCGCCTGAAACGCCCCGTACGAACTCGTTTCCAACTTTTGTGTCTTGTGTGTGCGCGATCTTCATTGACACCAAATGAAATTGTTTGTATTCGCCTGTCCAGTCTGCAGGCGAGGCCCCTTCAGGACGATGAAAAGGGACCTTCAGACGAGTGGCAAAGTCCATAGTCTGACCAACGGTCAAAGTAGGGAAAAATATCTCTTCCTCACTGTTCATCACGATCTGGGATTGATATGGAATGGCCTCGTCTGGTGTCATAGTACCGAACTTTATATCCCCTGTGACTGACCGATAGCCGGATCTCCTGTTTGAAAGAACGTTCAATAGTGTAGTGCAACCGGACCCCGGGCGTCCTAGAACAAGAAGCATTTCTCCGGGCTTCACGCAGCCATGGCTGTCCTGTAGAATGGATCTGATCGGAGGCTTTTTTTGATAATCACGTAGGAGTTGGACGAAGTTAAACTGCGAGAAGAAATTTTCGTTGACTGCCGCCTCTGCTGAAAGGACTTCGACGGTTAAATTTTGCCAAGTTATCCCTAACTCTCGCTTGCTGTAGCCTGCAGTCAAATCCCGTTCCTGCATCATCAAAACCTTGCTAGCCAATTCCGAAGTGGCTGGTGCTTTTGAATGGAGCTCTCCGCCATCATGGAGATCTGCGAGAGTCTCTTGGCTCTGCCCCTCGCGAACATGTACAGGTTTTTCCCTCAGCACGGAGCTTGCTCCCTCCCCCATTTCTGCAATTTGCGCTAAATTGAGCGATAGGGCTTTGAATATTTCAAACACCTGAAGAGAGCAGTTTGGAATCAATCTTTTGAGAGAATGGAATCGTTAACAGAGATAAATTAAAAGAGAGTACATAAAAGAATGAATAATGTAAAGAAAATTGGACGAAAAGAACGAGACTAAGCTTTTTTGATTGAATTAATTGGTAAACAAGCGAGTTAATCCTGGCTTATGGCCACTATATATGGCTGATGAGGTGAGTGCGTATATCTGACTACATTCCCCTCTATTCAAGGACTGATAAAAATGCAACAGATAACCCCATAATACTTTATACATTCTTTATGAAATTCAATGAGCTTTCAGTGTATACATCTCTTTATCACAGCAAATACTAGCCGCTAATAAACTGCCAAGTCTTCATTACTATGTCAATGTCCGCCGAGCATAATAAATAAAAATCTACCATGTGCATAAGGACAGAGCTCCCACAGTGCTTCGCATACGTATACATTAGATTTCAGGACCCGGTCGATCCGGCGAGGAAATTCTGCCGGTTAGCCGCAGGTCTCGTCTCTAATATTTCGTCCTTTCGGGGGTTACTAATAGCAGTGTCCCAAAGTGTGCTTATGATGCTTCAAATGCCCTGCTCTTCATTCTGAGCACGTCCAGGGGAACGAGTAAGTGTGTAAGCATGCAGACGTAATATCTATTTCTCACTAGATTAAAGCTAAAGGGCCTGTATTTTCGAAATCTAAAAATAGATTAAATTTGACTTACTGATTATATAGTCCTGAAAATAAACATTTTTCAAGACTATGCGAAACTTTGGGGACGGTGCGTCCTGTGGGCTCTGCGCTTTCCTAGCCGTGTCGATATCGAATCCATAGCTATCTTAATCCTTTATCAGCGATTTTTCTCAGTTCCTCAGTGGTTCGTCTGGCACCTCCTGAAAAGACATTAATCCCCTGATCAGAGGTTTCATGACCACATCACCAAAATCATGCTGCATGCGTAGTATCATACGTTAAACTCTTATAATTGTATTTCAGGCAGCTACAAGGACGAGTTCCATACCAGCCTGATGTGCTTAATACCAAGACCTTGTAATTGAGTTGCGTGGAATTTCTCGGCCCAAATACAGCGTAAATCATGCAATAGGAATGTAATAGGATATATTGTTCACAATAACATGCCGTGTTCTATATATGCAACAACAAAAATAAATCACATTTGGTCCACATGGGTGGTTACCTCCTGCCCTAAACTGGGCAAAAGTCATGTCTAATAAAATAGGTGAACATGATTCTCCAAGTGGTCATACGTATGACTTATCGTTTGAACCGATTGGTCATCTTTCTTTACTTTTTCTTTTTTCTTTTTTTTTCTCCCCTTCTTCAGATTAATAGGTGCACTTTTTTGGAAAGCACGTAGGCTCAACTATTTGTGTTCCCCGTAAATAGATAGTTTTGAGTTAGGAAACCCATCTATGCGGTGGAGTGGGTTGTTTATGAGCTGCGTAGTCGTACATAATTTTGTGCTATTTGAATGAGGTTAAGGCGGCGGTTCCTTGAATGCGGCCTCGGGTTGATCGGCACACACATGCCGAGCACACTCATTGTATGTGCCGACACGGCCGTGACCTTCGTGCCGCATGCCCCGATCGCACTACTGTATAGTAGTAGGCCCACATGGCATAAGCCCACCTTATTGGGTTAATTATTGAACTGATCTGTCGTATTAGCAGCCTAGTTGAGTATTTTATTCTCGGAGCTTTACGCGGGTTGGTTCATTGCTTCTGGGACATGGTAATATTGGCCTAGAAGGAACCATTGGCTAGAGAGATTGTAGGTATTGATTTCTACACCTGTCTAGGTCTATGAGAGTAATACGGCTGGTACGACCTAACAGTGTAGGCAATGTGAGATGTATATCGTGCTGTTGAGCGTAGGCCTAGTGCCAAAATCCGCGACATGGGCACTATTGACAAGAACCCCTGGAAACCCGGAAATTCAGTCCGGAGCAGTCAGGGCTCTTTTGTTACGACACCAACGGATGGAGATAGGCAGAAACTAGCACATATGAAAGGTTCTCAATTAAAGCAGCTACACGTCTCGTCGCGGCTGTGCGGCCGCCGCTGTTGATCTGCTGCGAAGGGTTTTACGAGAACATAGAGGATAGGGGTTTCATTAAAGCCAGTTACTAATCACTATCATATACTAATATAAAGACCAAAAAAGAGATATAGACGTATATTCGATCTTCTCATTGTCAGATACATCTTCAAATCAAGGGGTTTCACTGATGCTGCCATTTTCGTGGCCAGCTGGATCCACCTACTCAAAAACCAAGAAAAACTTCGGTAAGAGACAGAAATAAGATGCACGACCATCATGATTGATATTCTACGCGCAAAAAGTCTTCATCAATGGTATAAAACTACTCTTTAGAACAAAGTAATGCGTTTTTTTGACTACAATCTGATCACTCTTGCTTGGTCTATCAATGTATGAGTTCCTAGGGACCCGATCCCAAAGACAAACCAAGCTCATGTTGCCAGAATTAAACGAATGGTAGAACAAGAATGTGTACAATTAACAGTCATCTAGCTGTATTTGTTACTAAACTGAGTGGAAGAGAGCCGTGAACAAGCATGTGTAGGTGGACGGTACTGAAAAGAACCCGGTGTCTGCTCCTAGCGCTCTCTAGGATAAGACTTTGAAACACAAGCTTGAGATTGAGTCTTTGGCAGATACAAATCTCAAGTACTGACACGCCAACACCCGACAATACTATCTAATAGGAGATTTTATCACTTCTGGAAACGGAGAATTTCTGCAGCTCTGAGGTTGAGCCTAAGCCTGGAAACGATTTTAAAACCAGATTCTGTCCAAGATGTATTTTAACGCGTAGTAGGTATTTAGCGAGGCTTGAGGAAATAGTTGGTATTTGACCATGATCATGGTAATGTAGAACCACTACAAAACTAGGATGAAGGAGAAATCATATTAGCCCTATTACCGACTCACGTAAACGGACTCTGTGAAAAATGTCAGGCTGTTACCTAGGCCTTGGCGTTCAAATAAGAGCTAGCTTACCATATATAAAGATGAATTTGCTACGGCGTCGTAGTACGTTAAGCGGATAAGGTTTCGAAGTTGTCATTTTTCACAGTCCATCCGTATAAGTTAATGATGAAGTTGATGTATTCAAATATTAGCTATATCTTTAAATGTTGTGGAATGTTTAGTATCTGTTAAAAATATCTTTTGATTAGATAATCGTAGTTGGTTCTTTCTAGGCTGATCTAGACTGAGAGCTGCCAAATTCTACCACTATTAATTCGCGCACATATTTCATCCCCATTCTAACCTTCGCAAATACATCATTTGTCTTCCCAAGTCACGCGGTCATTACATCTCCCAGATTATTGTGTATTTTCTATATAATGCATGGTAGTCTTGGAACAAGCAATACCTATGAATGTCCGTCTAAGATGCCGTATATCGTCTGTTTAAAGAAAGAAGAGAGAAAAAAATTCAGCCCAACGTGATACCAGTGTAGCAGCCATCATCGTTGTGGAGAACTTCTTTGTTA
Source organism: Eurotiales sp. R13A2 (assembly GCA_023625935.1). NCBI lineage: Eukaryota > Fungi > Ascomycota > Eurotiomycetes > Eurotiales > Eurotiales sp. R13A2. Next base: position 18,317 of record JAMAFV010000006.1, on the reverse strand, counting down.
CCACCATCCATGTCGAAGCGATACAAGCTTCCTCCAAGATCAGTCACATAGATGTGTTGCTTCACGATAACAATCTTCAGGCCAATGGGTTCATGAAAATGCCTGGCTAGGATCTGCACCTGTGGTTTTATTTCGGTGACACAAGCTCGGTTAAGCGTATTGCCATAGGGATGCTCCCCACGGTCGGTCCAGTAGAGCATCTGCGTCTCCGTGACGAATTCTAGATCGATGGGTTCAGGAAGGCCCTCGAAGAGGACCTCAATGTCAGAGCGATTGGATGCAATTTCGCCAGGTGGCATGTCGATATTGGGACAGAATATTCGCCCTTGATTTGCTTTTGATGCTCCTTTCTGTGACCAGTAAAATTTACCCCGCTTGATATCGACGGCAATACCGACGCACCAACGGGTAAGGTCGGCCTTGTCCGCGGTACTAGGATCGCCAGACTGAACCAAGATCTCATGGTTCGTGCCGTCAAAGCCGCATCGGTGCACACTAAGGCCCTCCCGGTCACAGAAATAGATATTTTTGCTCACTTCATCGACAATGAGCTGCTTAGGCGTATGAACGCCACCTTCAGGTATCAAGGTCTGCACGTCACTTCCATCAAGCTTCGCAGACATTACAGAGCCATCGTGAGTGGACGTTTTCAATCCCATGTCCAGAACATCCGGCCAGCGGAGTGCGAATGTCGATTCCGTCTGGGCATTTCAGACCCGATAAGACGGTAACGGGGTTTCCATTATCGACAATGTGGATGATCCGTCCACTTTGACCAGCAAGTTCGATATTCTTCACGTTTGAGCCCAGGCCAACGTCCAAGAAATAGACGTCAGAAGGGGACATTGTTATACAATTGAGGGTAAAAGAAAAGTCATCTTGAAGGTGTGGCAGTTGAAGTAGCACAGGAAAATGGTAATGCCACGCATGACATGATGTGTATTTGACGCTCCACATCGCCACGGCACGATCCGGATGACGAGAAAGGCTTCAAGATGTATGTCGGATGTGTCTTCGCGGTGTTCGTCATTATCGGGTAGAGGTCTCGGCAGCGGAACCTCGGGATGCCTTCCATACAATCAGCTTCGGCCAGCCGACCCGGTGTTAGTCGATGCTGGATGGGACTGCTTGCAAATTAATCGAGACTCTTATGAGGGCGTTCCTTCGTGCTATTCGTTGTCTTTGGTCATTGCATAGCTCGCAAGATAGGAGTCTCAGCTCTGCCCCCGAAGCCTTCCCAGGTTATGTGCAGGTTCTTAGAACATGCCAATCCGCAAATGGGTACCGCTTTCGGCTTTCTCGCGTGCCAACCATGTCACCCGCCACGGAAACGCCCCACGCCATCATCCTGATTGACGAAACCCTAAGAAAGCAGAAAGGTCAAACAGCCTCTTGCCCGAGCGTTCTTCCGCCTGCGTCCCGCGTCGGATTTTGGCCTATTTAAAAATACGACACGCTCAAGTCCGTCTTCTTCGTAGGAGAAACCAACGACAAGGATCAAGACATTAGGACAAGATGGCTCAAAACATCCAGGCTGTTGGAGTGATCGGAACTGGTGTCATTGGCGCCAGCTGGACATGCTTGTTCATTGCGAAAGGCCTCCGGGTCCTTGTTTCTGACCCTGCTCCGGGAGCAAAGGAAAAGCTCGACGCATTTCTGCACAGGATGTGGCCAACAATGGACCCCGACTCCAAAGTCCCTGGTGTTTCACCGGGTTCCTATGAGTTCGTCGATGATATGACGAACAATCTCGATAAAGTGGATTTTATTCAAGAGGTCGAAGCCCCCAACCGTAAAATACTGTCCAGGGAAGCTGACCTTTGATCCAAGGAATGGACCCGAAAACATTGACTCTAAACGCAATTTGTTCTCCGCATTGGACTCTCGTGCGCCGAGGAATGTTATTCTCGCGTCTTCATCCTCGGGGATAGGTTCGTCGCAAGTTGTCACAAATTGCAAGAACGATCCCTCTCGCATCCTCATCGGGCATCCATTCAATCCCCCGCATTTGATTCCCTTGGTGGAGGTTGTCCCTCATCCGCACACCTCTCCCAGTGAAGTTGAGGCCACCATGGCCTTTTATCGTCAACTTGGCAAAAGCCCTATTCACATTCGACATGAGACTCCCGGGTTCGTGGCGAATAGACTTCATACAGCAGTTGCCAATGAAGCATACAGCTTAGTGCAGCGAGGTATTATTTCCCCTGATGATATGGATGCTTGTATGACCACAGGCTTGGGCCCTCGGTGGGCTTTTACAGGACCGATAATGGGGCATGTTCTAAGTGGTGGCGGCGGCTATAGTGGCTTCTGCCACTTGCTGGAGCATCTGGGACCAGCGCTTCACTCCTGGGGTCAAGACATGGCCGCCCACCCTTTTGATTGGAGTCAGAATAGCCAAGATATTTTGAAGAGTCGCGTTGAAAAGTGGCTAAAAGACAAGGATACCGGAGAGATTGAAAAGGAGCGGAACGAGGGCCTGATTGCCCTTCTTAAATTGAAGGAAAGGTATAGCAAATTGTCATAATGAGCTAATGTTCAGTTACACAAAGCGAAGAACAATTGCAATCCTCGCGACGTACACAGTCTTGTGTAGAGATAGTTCCTTACGTGCATGTATGAAGATTTTTTTTTTTTCCATTTGCAGTAAGAAGGGGTAGGTGGAAGGGAGGGATGGACTTTGTTTATCTTGCTGCGTCGTAATATAACTTGGCTAATAAACCATATCGGTGAGCTTCTATACTGCGCTGGTGCCGTCTTATCACATGCATGCTAGACAGGCACAATCCTGGATAGTGGCGATAGTCAAGATCTGAATTTAGCAGGCAAATAAATTTTGCTCCTGCTATTGCTACTATAAAGCACATCGGACTTTTGATTTCTCTAATTTCGTGGGAAACCCGCTAAAGACCTCTACATCCTTAGCGGCATGCAGGTGGTTTCATAATACTAGCTTATGTCAGGCACTGATCCGGAAAAAGATATATCGGGAGTTCCACGTCAAGGCAGAATGCTTACCAATGGCTAGGTTTGTCTTATAATCCCATAGACAAATACTGTATAGTTGGAAGAAAGTACATTCCCGTCAGGGGATTCCACACGGTGTCCCTAGCTAGATCAGCTGTTGTATAACTTTAGGGCCGCTTCCAGCGTCACCCTCGCATCTGCAGTCTCATACTTGTTTATCAAGCCTTTGATTGTGCTGCTGCCTAGTCACCTTACTCGACAACTGGCAAAGATGCATAGCAATAAGTCGTATAAATTAATTAATGTTCCTTCCCTGGTAAGCCGAGAGACAACGAGTCAATGGACATGAAACAATAAACGGAGAGCCGATGATGCGCATAGCAAGCAATCTCATTTGCGTCGCTGGGAATTCCTTGGATAATGGGTCAGCCAAATGACCTTGGATTGAAAAACCCCGCACGCGTTGCACAATGACGACGTCCAGCAATGTGGCATTTATACTATACGCCATCGTCTCGCGGCAACACCAATTTTCACCAATCAACATATAAGACTGAGTGAGCGTTCAGCCGAGGCTATTTCTGCGGCCTTGCACAAGAGCTCGCTGCATTGAACATTTTAGTGTATCAATAAGTATGATCTTCTAGTACACCGAATATTCTCTGGATGACATATTATGAGGCCTTATAAAGCTCTATGATAATAGTAAATTAACAGATGGTTTTGTGAAACACCAAAATTTTATATTAATATGATGATTTGTAGGGGCGATTGTGTTTAGGATACTAGCTAGTTAAGCCTTGTATGTGCTGTATAAGCCTTTTAGAATTGGCACGTTGAGGTGCTTAGCGCAACCCCGGACGGCTCGGCTAATGCCTTAACCGGCCACTTAAAAAGTATTATGCGTGATATTACGCAGTCTCCCGTACTCATAGTACATTGATGAGGGTGATCTCTCCACATCTCTCCCGGTGATCTCACTTCCCGCACTGGATATGACTTACGCGTCCTAACGTCTTGGCCGTCTCAGAAACTCAATAATAGTCCTTTCCTTTAAAAAACAAAACGTACACTGGATTATGCTTTAATGGCGCCAGCCCGGCCATGACGACGCAAACTGACCCTGTGGAAGTTGGAGTTTCGAAGAGATGGAAGTTGCGCCTCTCTTGAGGGAAACCCGTATCGATTTCTTCCCCATTGTATTTTCCTTTGCTTCTGAGAAAGAATTTTGCCACCATTACACGAAACGTAATGATCTGTACAAGCCAATGAGTATCAGCGCGCAGGCCCTTATTAATTCCTCGCCAAGGCCACTGAAATCCACAGCCTCACTGTAAACCAGATACAACTACCCTTTGACTCTGAAGAACGCGTAATCACGAACACTGCTTTCCAGTACACTTGACTATGACATGTAATGATTCCCGGCCGTGCGTTGCGTGGCTTTGGTTTTCCTCTTTTCTGTCAGTGAACATGATTCTGACTTGATTTAACTTGTTTCCCTCCTTTGGCCCGTAGATTTTTAATGAAGAGCAAGTAAGGCTTGTACTAAATTGGCTAGAATCCTGGGAAATAGTGGTAATTTCGCTTTTTGAGGGGACTTGAAGTTGACGAGACCGTTCCAAAAGTGTGTTCGTGCCAATACCACTTCTAGACTATGCGACCATCGTAGCTATGGAGACAAAGTATTTATGTCGTGTACATCCCCTTCAGTTTGGATTCCTTCGTTCAGATTTTCTCAAACTACATGCCTTTTTCCTTCGTTGATAAGTGCGTTTCCATTTTGAACATGCGTACATATGCTGCCGTAGTGGGCACTGCGTTGGCAGTCGCTTCGGCCACCGCGGCATCATCCCTCGCCGATGTCTGCACAGTTTCAAACGTTCAGGATGCACTGCCTTCCAATGGCACGCTGCTCGGCATAGAGCTGCTTCCTTCAACCGTGACTGCCAGTGCTCTGTATAACCAGAGTGCTGGCATGAGCAGTTCCAGCACGTACAACTACTGCAATGTCACTGTTTCTTATACGCACACGGGGAAGGGCGATACTGTTGTCCTCAAGCTTGCCTTCCCCAGTCCATCAGACTACGAAAACCGTTTCTACGTGGCCGGCGGTGGCGGCTATTCTCTCTCTAGCGACGCCACCGGTGGTCTTGAGTATGGTGCTGTCGGGGGCGCGACCGATGCTGGATACGATGCCTTTGACTATAGCTATGATGAAGTCTTTCTCTACGGTAATGGCTCTATCAACTGGGATGCCACGTACATGTTTGCGTACCAGGCCCTAGGCGAGATGACCAAAATTGGGAAGTCAATCACAAATAGCTTTTATGGATTATCTAGCGATACCAAGATCTACACCTATTTTGAGGGTTGCTCTGATGGTGGCCGTGAGGCAATGAGCCAGGCTCAACGCTGGGGGGAAGAGTACGACGGCGTCATTGCCGGCGCCCCAGCATTCCGTTACGCACAGCAGCAAACCAACCACATATTTTCTTCGGTAGTTGAGCAGACCCTGGATTACTACCCTCCGCCGTGCGAGTTGGAGAAGATTGTCAATGCCACCATCAAAGCTTGCGATCCTTTGGACGGAAGGACTGACGGTGTCGTGTCTCGTACGGACTTGTGCATGTTGAATTTCAATCTTACATCCATCATTGGCGAGGCATATTACTGCGAAGCGGAGACCAGCACTTCTCTTGGATTTGGCTTTAGTAAGCGCTATAACAAGCGCCATAACAAGCGCCAGCAAACAACAGGCAGCACAACTACTGATCAGCCAGCGCAAAATGGTACCGTCTCAGCAGAGGGCGTTGCTGTTGCGCAAGCCATATACGATGGTCTTCACAATAGCGCTGGCGAGCGCGCGTATCTCTCCTGGCAGATTGCATCTGAGTTTGCTGATGCTACTACTGAATATAATAACGACACGGACACCTGGGAACTCGATATCACCTCTACCGGTGGAGAGTATGTTGCCAAATTTGTTGAGTTATTGAACATTGATAACTTGTCAAATCTTGACAACGTCACATACGACACAGTGGTTGAGTGGATGGATATTGCTATGGTCAGATATTATGACAGTTTACAGACAATTGTGCCTGATCTTACCCCGTTCTACTCCAGTGGTGGGAAGCTGCTGCATTATCATGGAGAGTCAGATCCCAGCGTTCCCGCAGCGTCATCCGCGCACTACTGGCAGTCAGTCCAGTCAGTCATGTACGCAAATTCCACTTTCAACGAGAGTTTGAGTGCGCTTCAGGATTGGTATCAGTTCTACCTCATTCCAGGAGCAGCTCACTGTGGAACAAATAGTCTGCAGCCTGGTCCTTATCCCGAAGACAATATGCAGACTATGATTGACTGGGTTGAGAACGGAGTGACGCCGACTCGCCTGAACGCTACTGTTTCATCTGGAACGTACGAAGGAGAAACTCAGATGCTGTGTCAGTGGCCGAGTCGACCACTTTGGCGAAACAGCTCTTCCTTCAGCTGTGTATATGACCAGGCTTCCTACGATACTTGGACCTACACGTTCCCCGCGTTTGGAGTTATTGTATACTGATTTACTTCACTCGAGAAAGTAGTTCCCATCAAGGATACATTTTCTGTTTCTACCCAATATGTTTTTCTTACTCATATTTCCCTCTTTCTTTTCTTGAAAGCGTCAAATCGGGAAACATTATCTCGTTGTACGGAATACTTCTTAGTACTTCTCTATTTAATTGTGGTAACTAAACAATTGCCTTCGTCTCTGTAGCTGCAAAGCAAAAGTTCCCAGTTCAAAGATATTTGCGTGGCATATTAAGCTTACAGGTTTTCTTGCTCCCAATATGCCTCTCAATAGCTTGAATTGTGTGTGTTTCCTCCAGGCCGGTAGATAGACTACCATGAGCCTACTGCTGTCGTCGTTGGCGTCTTGTTCTCCTGGCTGCACGAAATGCACCGAGCAAGTTGGGGAGTACATTGACGATTAAAAGGTCAGGGATCCTTTTCTGATTTTGGACGGTGTCATGTGTCCGCATGGAATTGACGATGTGGGTTTGATGTAGGGAGCTCCAAACTGCTTCTTGTCAAAAGCATACCTAAAGACGTTGAGCAACGTGACTGAGCTCGTGAAATCCCTGTTGACATCACCTAGTTCACTGACAGTCCTGTCTCGTAAGCTGCCTTGATAAATGCCGACATTGTAACCCAGTTGTTATCGCTCGACGTGAGGCTAGGCACAAACCATGTCCTCGATGAAAGTACGAGTTTTTGGCGTGCTAACTCAAGGAATACCGGTTTCGGCCCAACATCATCAATGGAATTATTAGCACCCACCACTATTGCGGTTGCTCGCAAGGCTTGAGGTTCTTCCACAGATTTCACCGGGTTAGGAGTCTGGCGGACCAGGTGAAGTGCTGAGAAGCTTTTTGGAGACATCTTCTTATAGTTGAGAGGATCTTAGGGTGCAGCTCATTCATACAAGCAATATGGCACGATGTGAGCCTCTGACCCCAGGAATCCTGGTTAGCCCTTTGGTAACACGTCCAATTGCCAATATTGCATACTCGTTCGGCTGAGGGTATTTTTCCATACGCTGTGCGCGGCGGCCAATGAGGTACAACACGGGCACCCTCAAACAAGGCGCTAGCTACAGGTAACGTTGCATATTCGCTCAAACTATGACCCCCAAACCCTAGGTTGAGGGACTTTTCCAGTATAAAACTTGCATGTTTCGTGTGCGCTCAGCCGTCACGTTTTCTGCTATCATGTAACTTCCTGTGTTCTTATATGCCAGTATAGGTGTCACGAGCAAGACTCGAATAAGGACCAGCAAGGTTCAACCAGATACAAAGAGAAATTGATGAGAGGAACGGAAAGACCGCGAATTGAGGTGCCAGAAACATGATCAATATAGTTTCAGGAGTAGCGCTCAACCATAACTCGTTCAGCTTAGTTCGGTGGACTAAACCCATCTGACGGTGCCAGAAGTAGGGATTTTCCAATGGAGCCTCCAGTTTCAACCTCGCGGCTTTACTATGTCTATGATCCACCAAGATATCCGGAGTCTTCAGGCATGCGTCATTGTATAGGATACTGTGTAGCATGATTGCAGCTTATTTATAGTAACTGACTAAGCTTAGTCTGACTCTAGGGTCTTTTTAACAGATAGGATTATATTGAGCATGACAGAGCTATGGCAGGCAGACGATGAAGCATATGCATGCTCTTATTCTTTCCCCTTCCATCATGCGGCTTTATTGTATTCAGATTCGGCGCCACCAAATCTAGTGTTGGAAAGTCGTATTGGCGTATTGAACAAATGAGCCCAAGGATGCGCGAATGTTCTGAGTAAGCGGGGAGTTGATGCCAACGGGTGCATCGTAATCGACTGTAAAGACGGTCACAGCACTTTGGCAGCTTGAGGAAGAAAGCTTGGTCTCGTCCGGGAGGGAGCAATCTCCGTTGATGCACATGTCAAGCGCAGCAGCTGTTGCGATCTCACTCTCAGTGAATAGACCTGTGGTCGCGTTGTACGTGACACCCAAAGTCCATGCGTCTCCGGTCATTCGGGTGTGGATCCAAGGCGGGTTGATGCAGTCTGCCGATGTGGCGGATGTGATAGAGGGCATATTTACGTTGAGGCCATAGCCGAGAGGAAGGAGCCGACTGCCGGGCATTCGGTTGATCAAGTTCTGCGCAAAGGCCGCTGACAGCTCACCGGCAATGGTTTGAGGGTCCTTCAGCCCCGCGGCAGTGGTGTTGCTTACCTCGGTGTAGGAGGTCTGATTCGAGTTTACGGCGGAGAAAGCGATGGCGGGGATGCCCCGGCCGATCGCATAGTAGGCAGTGCCGATGGTGCCAGAGCTGGTGAAGGCGAACCCGCCGACGTTGTCGCCGTAGTTGGGCCCCGACAGCACCAAGTCTGGTGTGGACACGCCGAACTTGGGGAGCACGTAGTCAATGCCCACTGAGGCAGCGGCCACGGGGCTGCCACTGTAGTACCAGATGTGGTCGTCTGAGGCATCATGCCCAACCGACGGTTCGCCAGCCTCAACCAGGTCTAGGTCTCGCGTGAGTCCAGGAACATCTTACATGCCGCTCAGTGTAGGAGAGAGGTCGACTCACCATACTCAGCGTTTTCCGTCGGGTTTGCGGAGGTCGCGTAGACGAGCGAGCCTCCCATGCTCTGGTTCTCCGCGGGGGCAACAATGAAGACTTCATGGCTGTGTACAGCGCCCGGATGTTGCCCGTTCCGAACCCATCGTCATTCTACACGATAGTCAGCAGAAGCAGCAACAGGTATGGGTATGGGTAGGGACTGACACAGATCATGATATTCAGTCCATTGGCAACAGCGACAAAGGCCGCGAGGGACGAAAGGCTGTAGAAACGCATTTTGGCTGAGGCCGATGATCTATGGATTGCTCGGACGAGAAGGGATCGGGAACAGAAGTACGCGAGGCTGGGGGGTCACAACCGATGCAGCGGCTGGACGACCCTTTTATAAATGGCGACTGCAGGTTCTCTCCATGTCGTACTCCAAGCCATGCGAGCTGGTCCGATGAGAATTTCTTCGGGTTGTCGGGGCGAGGCACGCCATGTGCGCGCTTTCTGCCAGAGAGAGCAGGCTTGGATGCCTGCATCGTGTGCGAACGAGGCCACGTTATTGGACGAGCTGGAAAGCAGCCATTGCCAAACCCTAATAACGCAGGTGGCAGCATACGGGGAGCTGATACTATATGTACCTGCGTAGCCGGTGCTCGGAAGCGGGGGCCTTTAGCCTGCCTGCTTATGCAAAGTCTTACTGCGAGTATAAAGTACGCGCTCTCATCCCGGTCGTGCTTCTGATTGGGCCTCTTGTCGCTCTCGAGGTCCGCAGCAATTTCTCCTGTGCTGAGCCGGGTGCATAATTTGACTTGACGCGTGCTAATCACTAGCGCTTGGGCGGGGGGTAGTGGTTAGACATACAGGCATACAGACATGTCCAAGCTCTCCGCACTGCGTTTCTTACGGCTTCTCCCGGGCTGTCAGCTCGTCGAGAGCCATCGACGTGTAGTGGTTTACTTCCGAGCCCGCCCCTACGCTGTGGGTCTTGACAAGTGGTGACGCCCATACATCCGCTACATATCTATGAAAACCACTTCAATTGCATTTCTAGGAAGACCGCAAAACGCATACGTGAAGGCCGCTAACCCAGCGCTCTGGTTGGGCAATTAAGCAATCAAACGCCTTGTTGGCACTGCCGAGATTGAGCGGGGCGACGATGGCTGCCGTGGCCGATAGCCGGCCTGCCCTCGGAGCTTTGTGGCCTCAACCATGAGCAGCCCGTCAGCCACAACATCGGATTATCTAAGAACGGTATCCAAGCAAGACCTCTTGTCCGACCAACCTAGCTTAGCAGCTACCAACAACAACATGCACCTGCTTTGCGAGAACATCGTGGGAAAAGCTATGAGTGCTGGACGACCGAGGACTATTCTTTATCCGGCTGGTTCCACCCAAACAACACATGGCTTATGCCCAGACAAAACATTCGAGACACTGACCAGCATTCGGATCAATGGTCTGCCTGGAATAAAAACTCACATGACAAATATAATATGACTGCTGGAGATTCGAAAGCTACCGTGGACGGAATGGATTCTCAAGCTTGATGTCATATTAGCCGTTGGCAACGCAATGAAATTGTATATTATATTAAAAAAAATGACGGATTTTGTACAAATCGTGAGACCCACCCAACTGAGAAATTGAGTGGGAGGGTGGAATGCGGTGTATTCTGTGTGTCTATAAAGAGAACGTAATAGGCTGCCTTGGATACCGTATCCAAAGTAATGTAGCAGAACGCAGCCTTTTTGAGAGATAATCTTATGGCATCAATGTTGATTGACCATTGGTGTCAAAGTAAGGGAAGCTACACTATAAATTGACCACGATGAAACGAGGAGCTTTGGCTGATATGCCTCATCGGATGATAGCAGCTGCAAGATATGCTAAGGACGAATGGCTCGCTCAGACAGAACGTTACACATTTATAAGTAGACTGAACTACTTCCATTGCTATCTTTGCTACTAAATCTCATCACGCCAAATGCCGTCGTCACCGCCAGCCAGTCACGAGTCTCAACTGATTATGTGATCCGGCTTGCGAAACATACGAGAGAATTACAATGCTTTGACAGCTCTGCGGTGGTACCTTCTTCCAAATTCAAAAGCGGTAATAACTTCCTATACCCACGTCTAAAGTCACTTATGATCGGCAATCTTTCCAAGCAAAGCGCAAAAAAGGGAGCAAAGTGATTGCATCTTGCATACTTCAAGATCCCAGATGCGGAAGCTGGACTCTGAGGTGATCGACGTCTAAACAACTGATATAAAATACTAGACTGCCTTCTTGAATGCTTTGCTTCAGATTTTAAAAGCTTAATTGGATATTAGAAACCGTGAAAACAACCTTCTTGGCTGTCTGGAACGACCCCTAAAGGGGTAAGCTGACTTCGGCGTATATACCATCATCATTTGGCATCGGATATTATAGTTAGAAGCCAGTGTTAAATTGTACAGCAAGCAGAAAGTCCGCTTAAATATTCATATTCTGGACTTTGTCTATAGCATGTGAGATTCATGAATACTTGCATAGCTACCAACATCTGAACTAATAAGCTGTAACGCGAACCGCACCTGTTCGTTCCACCACAGCGAGGGGCCTGTTGCAATTTCCACAATAATGTTCGTAGTCTTTGCAGTTCGGGCAGATGCAGGGCAAAAGGGCAGCAAATGGGCCAAAGCAAAGACAGCACAAGCATGACCAACAACTACAAGACGGTGTTATTCTACAAATGAGTCGGAAAAGTGTAAAGGGTGGCTTACGTAGCTTGTGGCCCAATAGTCAAGTTTAGCCGAGTCATCGTCCGTGCACGGCAATATGGGCAATCGATTACAGCAGGGTAGGTCGATAGGGCAGCCAAAGGTGTCGCTTGCGAACTCTCTCTCGTTGCAGGAGTTTGAGGATGAAGGTATGGTGCTGATGAGACCCTTTGAATCGGAGCTGGGGCGCCAGATGAAGTTAAGGCCGGTTTTTCGTTCACACTAATACATCGTAATGTGGTAAGCAGGTTCAGTCTGAAGCATAGAATGTAGGAACACGTATTTATTCAAAGGGTTCTTCATAAGCACTTACTTATCCTCCTTCTTACCAGTCTGGACCGCAGGATATGCTCCAGTCTGTATGTTTCCGTCCCTATCAGCGCCCAATGTTGATGGCTGTTCAGCCATCGAGAATGGCTAGTTTATGTGTCGATTTTCTTTTTTTTTAGTTGAAAAAATTGGTGGAAACAATTTTTTAACGTTCTTATTTTGCAAGATGATGCGGGGGTCAATAAGTTGATGCCGATAAGTTATACGTTTTGCGAGACTTGAATCGCTCTATATAATCTCTTCCTCGCTTCTTTAGTCTAGTGGAAAATCCGTCTTGTTAGTAGGTAATCCATTCACTACCTTGTCCGTTAGACAGTTAAGGCATACCGGTAACCATGGCTCTGTTCATGTTCTGGGTCAGTCGATTAAATCCTAGGACATACAGAATAATCAAACCGCATATATGTCGTGATGTAGAATACTTCATTTGGTAACCATAGCCATATCCTCTTTCCTTTCTTTCTGCTTCCTTCTGGTCTCGTTTTCTCTCCCTGCCATGTCACCAATCCTTCAACAACATGCCCACGCCAACTTCTAGTTCTTAATGTAAACACCGACTTTTTTGTTACACTTGAGTTCTTCAGGCGTAGTGGTGATGATAACGAGACTGATTATGAAATCATTTCCCCGACCTAATTAATGTCCTTACAGTTGCAGAAGCGCTCGAACCCTCAACCCAGATCGAAAAAGTGATGCTGCATTACTCGACACCATAGTACTGGAAGAGTCGGCAACCACGCTACATTCCTCTATCTATGGGCGTTTTGTGAAGAGAAGTTTAGGCATGCCCCATCCGTGGGTCTAACAGGTTAAGGTGTGTATTACGTCATAGAATTGATCACGACATTGACATTGACGTTTGCGGAACAGCACGAGCATACATAGCTATGGTTCCAAGGGCCGTGGATACGTTCCCCATGGCTAGGTCGTTGCGTATTGCAAGAGGTGTTTGATTGGAAAACAAAAGGGGAATTTAAAAGGGATCGAATCTTTCAAGTCAAAGATCTCAGATATAGAAGCTAGACTCTTAACGAAATCTGTGTCTAGATAAATCATATAATATATGAATTTGATTTTTTCAATATTTTATTCTCGAGTAGAAGTTAAATTTAATTTGTGTAGGTCGGCCTTTACCGAGTCAATTTTCACTACCTAGGGTACATTCAACGGAATATCATGAGGAAGGAAAGAGGAAAAGTTAACTAAGTAAAAACCATAAACCTTTAGATAACCATCACCCAGTCACCTAATTAGGCATCACTTCTTCTAGATGAGTGGTCAACTCCATATACCTCATTATTTCCTAATCGGGAACCGTTTTTGAGACCCCGGTCCGGAAGCACCATACTACTTGGCACACAGATTAACGTGCGGCCGTCGCAACGGCATATAACGGTCAATTGGCATATCGACCTTCAAAAATTTTGGAAACTGTGAAAATAATCTTATGTATTGTCTGGGACTGGCCCAAAAGCGTATAGCCTTCGCCTCTGTACTCTTCTAATTTAAGGATGATAGCCGGGGTAGCTTCGTGAGGTCTATGAAAATAGAATAGCGATCGGCGTTGTGAAGTTAATTCTTAATTTAAATTTACGGAGAGTGGGCAAGCTTGGGATCCTCCAAGTTACAGATATGTCGGGGCGTTCTAATGCTTGGAAGGAGCATGAGGGTCAGAGGCTGGAGTACATATAGACGGCATGTAAGAGCAAAGAATACAGCACAATTGAAATGTATTTGGTATTGTTAATATAAAAATAAACTCACTATATTACAGTGTCAAAGCTTACCATGTCTGAGTTAAAAAGAAAGTGAAATCACAAAGCCCCCCCGAAGTAGGTATTCAAACGACTCTATATTTGACCATTGTATATACAATCCCGGTGACATCAAATAGGACCACTTAGTGACCTCAAGCGATATAACCAGCAACTGCGGACGGGAATACGGGAATACAGGTTGATCTTAAACAGGAACGCAATACACAAATCGTGAACGCAGTACACCAATCGGGAACACGCAGTGACCGTATTACAGGTTAAAGTTAGACAAGCTTGGTTCCTGATATACTTAGATTGCATACACCAAACACTGACTGGGGTTAGTCTGATAGATCTTAGATCGATGCTGAAAGCCGAAATAATTGAAACACAAGAGTGATGACTGAGTTCTCTATATCAATATTAGGTTAGTTGATTATAAATGAGTGCCCAACCTATTCTAAGGCTGTTGCAAACCGGTTATGAAAGGGTATGCAACCCATGGAGGGTCTGACTTTGCAGGTAATAAGAAGGCACTTTGAATCGCTGTTCAACTTCCTGAATTCGAGCATTTAACACTGGCATTGCCAGACTAGCTGCGAACAATTTTCAGAGCCCTGACAAATACCAGGACTCTTGACTTATTCTAAAGAAAGAATGCTATATACCCATTAGCGTTATCAAGTACAGCCCATTTTAAACCTTCGTACCCCCAGAACAGTTTGTGGATCAATATCGATCGTTTAAGTGATGAATCTCATAGCCATTATCTATGACCATACTGCTCGTATCTGAGCTGTCATCAAGATCGAGTAGGAATTTACGTAAAATTTTAAATCTAATTTACATCATCCCGGTATATCTCATCGTTATACTTCGTGAACATAGACTCGAATTAATCAATTTTAAAGATACAAAGATGAACAAGAAAGACTAAAATCGCTATAAAGATTACCTGTTACCCAATGAACCCATGATGAAAAATTGCAGTGCTCCGGGACCATAATACCATCATGCCCCCTGTGTGAGAAGGCAAACTGTGAGCTGTCACACAGATGATCCAGTTTGTAACATTAAGTCATGCCATTTTCGGAACACATTCCTCGGATCGTAATGTTTCTTAAGTTCTTTCAGACGAGGTAGATTTTCGCCAAACAAATCTCTTGCGTTGGCGTTAAATTCTGATCCGTATTTCACCATCAGCTAGACTTCTTGTGAACAAGTGAACTAAAGAGAGCAGCGACCGACCAGTATAATTGGGATAGGTACCCACCCCGGGACCTCTATTTTTAAAATGCTCGTCACGTATCCGACTCATAAGCCCCTGCTGCAAGTTCCGAATTTCAGAGTCTGCTTTTGGGTCCCGCCAATTGAACATAGAGCACGCGTTGTAATATGGCCCTCGATTTGCATAAGCTGTGGCATCATTTGGGACCTCAACCACCTTGGTATAGGGCAACATCTCGAATATCAAAAGGGCTTCAGCATCTTCAGAATAATCGTTCAGAATATTAGAGAAGCTCTGGTACACCGTTTGGAAAAATTCCATGTCGAGGGGTAACGTGACACTGGTGCCACTCAGTCGTTTTCGTCCTTGGCTGGTGGTTGCCCGATTGAGCAACTGATTTGTCTTATAGTACGGCATCATTCCTATCTCCTTACGATCCGTACTCAGCGCCAACAGTGGCTCAAACATCTTCTCTGCTTGGACTTGTGGGCCGTTGTAGAACAATATTGCAACTATCGTGATTTGATCGTGGGAATTTATAAACCCAAAAAATAATCCTTGGTCTTCATCGAATTTGGAGTCGAGTTCGTTCACGTAATCCACCAATTTTGGTAGCTTATCTGAATCGAGATACAAAATTCCGGCAAAGACATCATTCTTTTGTGGATGGGCTCTGAAAGTAAATCTCGTTATGACACCGAAGTCTTGACCAGCTCCGCGAATCGCCCAAAAGAGATCTGGGCGCTCCGATTCGGATGCGGTGGTTATGCTACCATCCGCAAGCACTATTTGAGCTTCTATGAGATTGTCCACGACTAGTCCGTACCTCCCCGTAAGCCAGCCAATCCCGCCACCGAGTGTTGAGCCACCTACACCGAGCTGGTTAACTGTCGGACCAACGACAGCAAGACCATGCTGAGCGGCAGCTGTATCAAGATCTGCCCACTTGGCACCACCTTCAACCGTTACAGTGTTGGATGAAGATTGAACATCTACATGGTTCATTCTTTCCAAGTCAAGCATAATCCCCCCATAAGTTGGCGATGCTCGCTTTGTGCTATGACCACCCGAAACGACAACAAAAGGAATATATCGTTTTGCAGCAAACTTCACGACAGTGGATACTTCCTCCACAGTAGTAACCTTGACCATGGCGCCCTTTATCAGCATGGTTGTGTCAGCGTACGTCAATCGATGCTCTTTGATGGGTGAAAGTAGACTTTCAATGCTTTGGCGTGGCGACGAAACACATACGGCCTCCTTCTCGCTGATCGCGCTCCATCGCTCAAGATTTACCACATAGTCATCGTTGGCAAGAGTAATGACCTCTGCATTCGTTCCTCTGAGTCCCTTCTGCAGTTCTAAAGCAGCGCGGTATGTCAAAAACGGCATGATGTATATGTTCGTTCGGTTCGTTATTCGGTTCGTTATCAGTTTAGAATCCGTCGTAAACAGAGTGTATCACCTGTGTGTCGTTCTCAATCTTATGGCTAGTCAGAATTGGAAGAGCTGTTAGACCGTTGATTCTACAAATTTATTCAACGTTGAAATTGAATTCAAAATACTACGCGATATTTTCTCGAGAGAAATATAGAACCATATGATATCAGTTTTTCCACACAGCTTATGACGTACTGAGGTAGACTACGGTAGTATGTCGCACGATTTTTGCCATGCCCACTAGACCAAAAAGGGGAACCCTCAATGGGGCTAGGGTCTTGTCACGGACCTGGATCCACTCTTGTTGTCACTGGCTGTGTCAAAGAATATCACAGATTGTTGAACCACACAGAGATTTCTAAGAGTAATTGAGTAGCAGTAAGACCTTAACATAACTAATATTAAAATTATACCACAACTAGAGATAAAAAAATCTTTTAAAGTATTATAATATTTTAAGTAAATTTGTTCTGCTGATTTTTTTAATATATAATTAAGTAATTTAAATTAACTATAGTAACTTATATTAAAAAGCTATAAAAAATATAACTAGATATATAATAATAGATATTCTTATATAGATAATAATTCTTACTATCCTTCTATCATTTTCCTACTGTCAACATGGCATAATTTTTTATAGAAATAAAAAATCTAAAAATAGAAAGGAAGAGTAAGAGAAAAAAAAATTAGAAATAAAAGAAAATAATATTAAAATAATCTTTGAATTACTTATTATTATAAATCTATAGATAGGAATTTGTTCTCTATTGATGTTTGATTTATAGGCTGTTTTCAGCCATTTTAAATATATCCGTTTGCATTAATTACTTCCATTTTCAGTAGTAATATCTGTTTTCAGATATATGAACTAGGAAATGTTGTATTAGGCCTTTTCAAATGGTTTTGAAGCATATAAGAACAAAACTGGATAAATTTTGAAGGAATAGTGTCAGCATGGCATGATTTTTTATAGAAATAAAAAATCTAAAAATAGATAGGAAGAGTAAGAGAAAAAGAGAATTAGAAGTAAAAGAAAACGGTGTTGAAATAATCCTTGAATTGCTTATTATTATGAATCTATAGATGGGAATTTGTTCTCTATTTATGTTTGATTTATAGGCTGTTTTCAGCCATTTTAAATATATCCGTTTGCATAAATTACTGTCAGCATGGCATGATTTTTTATAAAAATAAAAAATCTAAAAATAGAAAGGAAGAGTAAGAGAAAAAAGATAATTAAAAGTAAAAAAAAATAATGTTGTAATAATCCTTGAATTATTTATTATTATAAATCTATAGATAGGAATTTGTTCTCTATTTATATTTAATTTATAGACTGTTTTTAGCCAATTTAAATATATCTGTTTGCATCAATTACTTCTATTTTTAGTAATAATATCTATTTTTAGATATATGAATTAAAAATATTATATTAGGTCTTTTTAAAATAGTTTTAAAATATATAAGAACAAAACTAGATAAATTTTAAAAGAATAATTTTATATTCTTATACTCCCCTATAAGAATTATAAAATTATATATTTTATAAAAATTATAAAATTTATTTATAGATTTTAAAACCATTTTATTAAATAAAATTTTTTATTTTTATTTTATTTTATATTTTATAGTTATATTTTAACAAGCTTAAAAACCATATTTTAATGGATAAAAATTCTTATTTATATTATATATTATATTATATTATATTATATTATATTATATTATATTAT
>JAMAFV010000005.1:2050490-2075177 GCA_023625935.1 Eurotiales sp. R13A2 | reverse complement strand
TTTTTGAAATGGTTTTGAAGCATATGAGAACAAAACTGGATAAATTTTGAAGGAATAGTTTCATATTCCTACAATTACAAATAAAATATTTATATAGAGTTTAATCTAAAGATTTAAAAAATATAAATTTTATTTAAAAACTATAAAGATTTAGACTTATTATAAGTAAAAAAAGATTTTTAAAAATTTTATATATAAGATATTTTATATATATTTATCTTATTTTTTAAAAAAAATATTAAAAATATTAGAATTTGAGTTTTAAATTATAGATTTTATATATTTCTTGGCATTTCTTGGCATATAAAAATAGACTAAAAATTAGTATCCGTTTCTATCAACCAATCATATTATATAGATTTTATATATAAATAATCTATATATTTATATTGGAACTTATATAATTAATATATTTTTAGATATATTTTATTAAAATTAAAAAGTTTACCCTAGAATAAAATATTATTTCTATATAATGATAAAAGATTAATTTAAATTAAAAATTTTTAAAAATCAAAATAAAAGTGGATCTAAATATCTAAAAATAAATATATTTAGTGTAAAATATATTGAAATATTATTATAAATAAAATATTAAAAATACACTAACTTAATTAGAAAATTAGATTAATCTAAATATATAAAAATCTAATTTAAATAGGATTAATTAAAAATAAGTCAAGTTCTTGGCAAAAATTTAATTTAATTTACTATAAGTTGATATCAGTTTAAGTTCCTAATTAGAAAACTCAAAACTCGCCGAGTCGAGTTAAGGTTAGCCCTAAACTCGACTCAACTCGACTCATAACAACTCTAAGTTAATCTAATCTAAACTATATCTCACAGCTAATTAATCTAATCTAATAGAATCAAAAATTAGCTCTCACTCTCTAAATAATTAATATATTATTAATCTAATTAAATAATTAAAATATTATTAATCTAATTAAATAATTAAAATAAATAATATTAAATATATATAAGTATAAATTTTTATAATATATTAATTATTTAGGAAGTTATAAATATATTTAAAAAAATCCTGGCAAATATTTATAAATAATAATATATATAAGTTTATAATTTAATTAACTTATAACAATATATTAGAAAATTGTATATTTATATATATAATATATTTAATATTATTTATTCTAAATCTTTGATTAGATTTATAATATATTAATTATTTAAGGAGTTATAGCTAATTTTTAAATTTTATTAGATTAGATTAACTGGTTTTAGGATATAGTTTGGATTAGATTAACTAATTTCTGATATTATATATTTTATAATTATGATACGTTCTGCAAATGCATGGAGCAAAGATGTTCCTCCACCACAAATTTCTTTCAGTTTCAGGGTTTCGGACGGCGTGTGGCCTCATGATGAAATGTGTAACATCCCTCACAGTGACGTTGTATAACGACGCTGCCTTCTATGTACATTCATTTTATGACATAGCCTGTCAAAAAAATATTCTGACAGATCATAGCCCTCTGACGCGTACTCCAATTCTGACAAAACTTTCGGAAATCTAGGACTGGGAGAGATGTACACGAACTGTTTTTATCTCAGTGTAATTGTCAAGAGCGTAAGCTCCTAGCTCTCGACCCAATCCGGATTCCTTGAACCCACCGAACGGCATCTGGTAGTGAAGGGTGTTGTAGTTATTCACCCAGACAGTTCTGTCACGTATCAATTGTCAGCTCAACTCGAGGGGTCAGTGGCTCGTGTAGACGAAAACAAAACTCACCCTGCTTTGATCGCATTCGACACCCTGATAGCGGTATTGATGTTTGTGGTATGAACGGCCGCAGCAAGCCCTGTTTGTCATCAGTCAGAATCATCAATCACAACAATTTCTGCAGAAGAGAGATTTCGCACCGTAGTTTGTCGCATTGGCTAGATCAACGGCTTCCTTTTCATCGCGGACCTTCTGGACTGTACATACAGGCCCGAATATCTCCTCCTTCACAATCTTCATATCTTCGGTCACATCAGCGAAAATCGTAGGCTGGATATAATATCCTTGATTTCCATGCCGATCCCCTCCCGTGATGACCTTTGCCCCTGAGCGTTTTCCGTCTGCAATGTAGCCCATGATCCTATCATATTGTACCTGAGATACCTGAGGGCCTTGAAACGTTTCAGGAATAAACGGATCACCAACTTTATTCTCCTCAGCGCGCTTCTTAAAAAGCGTGAGAAATTCATCATAAATCGACTCATGGACAAGTACCCTAGAACCCGCGCAGCAGCATTGCCCGTGATTGAAAAAGATTCCCATGTTAACCCATTCAACCGCATCTGCTAAATTTGCATCTGGGAGTACAATATTGGGTGATTTCCCCCCTAGTTCCAGGGTCACTTTTTTCAAATTGCTATTGGCAGCGTCTCGCAGAATTTGGCGGCCCACTAAAGTTGACCCGGTAAAGGCCACTTTGTCAATATCCATATGAGATGCAATTGCTGCCCCGGCCGTTCTTCCAAATCCTGATAGAATGTTGACGACTCCAGGAGGAAAGCCGGCCTCTTTGATCAGGGTAGCCACATAAAGTGCCGACAAAGGTGTCTGCTCCGCAGTTTTAAGAACAATGGTATTTCCAGTAGCAATAGCAGGGCCAATCTTCCATGCAAACATCATCAGTGGGAAGTTCCATGGAATGATTTGGCCACAAACGCCCACCGGTTCATGCTTAGTATACGTAAAACTACCAGAGTCAGTGTCAATAGTTTGGCCATATATCTTGTCCGCCCAGCCGCCGTAGTAGCGAAGACAGCTGGCCGAAGAAGACACGTCATTTCTGGCCATGGTTATACTCTTGCCATTGTCAAGGGCTTCGATTGCGGATACCGTATCCATGTCACGTTCTAAGAAGTCTGCAAGGCGGATGAGCAGACGGCCGCGTTCAGAAGGAGTGATATGTTTCCACTCTCCTTCCAATGCTTTGCGGGCAGCGTTCACGGCAAGGTCGACGTCTTTCTCGGTGCCCTCATGAACAGCTACGATGGGCTGCTCGTCGTGAGGATTGATTGTATCGAAGGTTCTGCCTTCCACACCGGGAACGAATTCATTGTTGATGAACCTAGAAGCGCATGTTAGAAAGTTGTAAAGCCTTGCTTTTTTAGACCAATATACAATCCTAGGGGCTGTTGGTACGTCACCGCGGGTGTCTTGATGCTGTGAAACAAGGCCGCCATCGTGTGATGAATGGGTTTGATACTAGAGAAAAGTTATGTTGCTGTATGTTGCTGTATGTTGCTGGAATGAAAGGTAACTCCACATGGTGAAGAGTTGCTATTTATGCAGCATCTACAGCCTCTGGACCAGAGTCAATCCAAAAATCCCCAAGATTACCACGTGAGGGGAAACAGACGCACTGTCCACAGATTCCGGCATGCGGATCCGCATTACGTACCTTTCCCTCTGTCCGGAGATTGAGTTAGACTCTGGACTCAAAAATGGACTAGAAGAAGCGGAGATACGCTTTCTGGGACATGTGCGTTCAAGACAACGCATCTAAGTTTCATGACGTTCAACTTGGTACTGTATTTCCGTGAGGGGATTGATTTCTTTTTTGACATAGAGACGAGGACGAGTTACATTAACCTCACATCCAAATTGTCCACAGGGCTCATTACTGTATAAATAACATCACTATATTTCGACCATGGCCTCGTCACTATGATTACGTTGGCGTTTGAGATTTTCTATCTTCATTTAAAACATTTGTACAGTCGAATATAGTGCTTGTATATGCAACAACGACCGCAGGAAACTTCTCAATTATCAAGTAAAACATTAACAGCGAGTCATTAATCACATAAATAGACTGTATCGAGAGCCCAAGAGCGCATAATACAACTAAACACTTCCATATATCAAGCACCTAGTCCAAATTTGCGTCTGTTTATGTCCAGGGGCTTACAGATTACTCCGGAATCTCAAGCACATAACGACCAGCAATCTTTCCCTGTTCTTCTAGAAGTGAGCAACCTAGTCAATAGAAAAAAGAACGGAAAATTGCGTACCCATAAGTTCGAAAATCCTCGGCAGATCCTTCAGGGGAGCTACCTTGAACGGGGCTTTGATCAAGCCTCGAGCAAAGAAGTCTAGCGCTTCCACACCGTCCTGACGGTTTCCCACATAGCTTCCCTTGATACTGATCATACGAAGAACAGTATTCAGAACCGGAGCCTTGAGGAACGCATTTGGAGGCAATCCAATGGCAATGATTGTCCCACGAGATCGAACATATTCGGTTGCCTGTTGGAAAGGCTTTTCAGAAACTGCCAATAGAATGACTGCATGCGCTCCGAGGCCATCAGGAGTTGCTGCTTTGACGTCGGCAACAAGGTCTTTGGATTTTGTGAAATCCACAAATGTCTATTATCAGTTAGCATCGATGAAAGACCGGCGTTGGTCATATTCGTACCTCAGTGCCAAGTTGCTCACACATGATTTTTTTCTCGTCACCCCCATCTACAGCCACGACTCTGATACCCATGGCTTTCGCATACTGCTGAGCAAGGGAGCCTAGGCCACCACCTGCTCCAACAATCGCTACGGTTTGACCAGGCCGAACTCCAGATTCCTTCAGCCCTTTATAGACAGTAATACCTGCGCAAAGCACGGGTGCAATAGCATCAAGGGGGACATTTTTCGGGATTTTAGAGGCATGAGAGGCCTTGGCAACCGCATATTGCTGGAAAGTGCCATCCACGGTATAGCCAGAAAGCTGTGCATTGCTACACAAGGGTTCGTCAGATTGTCTGCAAAATTCACAATCAGAGCATGACCCATTGAGCCACTTGATGCCAGCATGGTCGCCGATGTTGAATTCATGGACTAAGGCCCCCTTTGCCACAACCACTCCAGCGCCTTCATGGCCGCCGACGAGAGGCATCTTGACGGGGATGGGCCAGTGGCCCATCATGGCGTGCAAATCGGTGTGACAAACACCAGAATAGCGGATCTTTACTAGGATCTGGTCGGGTCCCGGCTTGGGGACAGGAATCTGCTTGTATACAAGCGGACCCCCAATCTTTTCGGCCACTTGAGCCCATTGCATTTCGGGAATAGACATGTTGATTAAATGTAATTTGAAGTTGAATTAGGCCAATAGAGATGAATATATCTTGGCTCGATGGGCTCACAAGTTCGTGAAAAGGGACCTTATATCTTATATACTTGGTCTACCGGGGTGTAAAGGGGCATCCTGTCGAGGGCAACAGAACAACGACCATTGGCCTCTCGCTTTCAACTATTGTATTAATCAAGTTGAGCTTTCCCCAGGTTCCTTCCTGTAACTGAACAAACCTGGGGCTGTGCAGTGCTGATGCACCTCAGATGCGGCTCCGCATGCAAAGATCGTGGGGGAGTCGCAGAGAGACGTGGGGCCATGCGGTTCCGCATGAAGATCCCATCCGGATGTCCGAACCGCACAGCCCGCTAGGATTTCGATGAGCGATCAATACCAAAATAAGACGCGGGGATGGTGGATGTGACCACACGAGCCACTCGAATGGCGACACTATGTATGTACATGGACGATCTAGAAAGTATCCGTGTTTCGCCATATCCGCTCATGCGGATTCTGCAGCACCATCTACTTGATGGGCCTACTTTTTATATCCATGTGCAATGAATATGGTCTCGCCTAAGCTTTATGGGAAGCTCTTATGGCTTTAAAAGGTTCCCGGTCTCTTCTTTACCCACTGTTCAAAGAAATAATCCCTCTGCTTTCATAATTTTTTTTTTCACCTGACAAATCAAAAGGCAAAATGAACAGTAACATCAGCCACAGCGACGAGACAAAAGTCCCGGTCCATAACCGAGACGACGTATCGCACACTCTTTCGACGATTCCTACATCTGTGACTCTGTCAGCCGAACAGTTCGAGAAACTGTATCTAGCTCCGATGACTCGCCGGCAGCCCAAACTGGCCAAGCAAGTGGGCAATCCTACACCCCTGTAAGCCGTGTTCCGTGAGAGGGGAGGGGACTTATCTAACAAATAGAACAAAATTCCAGAGCTCTAGGAGGATTCGTTATCACCACTACTCCGCTTTCGTGTTGTCTAATGGCCTGGAGAGGCGCCAGTGGAAACGGAATTGCCTTTATGTAAGATACGGAGCGCCAAAATTATGGTTTATACCATTTTTGCTTTTCTGACTAGAAAGAAAAGCGGGCCAATCATCTTCCTTGGGGGACTCCTGTTACTTATAACGAGTATTCTTGAGTTCATTCTGGGGAATACGTTTCCATGTGTTGTATTTGGTACTATCGGTGGGTTATCCTGTCACCTGCAGAAGGGATTTGATACTAGTCATAGTACTGACGGCAGTCTTACAGGAGGATTCTGGTTTGCATTTGCAGCCACCATGATTCCCGCTTTCAATGCAGCAGGTAGGTTTCCATCAGCTCTGCTCACGTTACCAGGAGACGCTGAAAACTTTACAGCACCGTATTCCTCGTCCTCAGTTGACACCGTTGCCGGTCTGTCTAGCCCGTCGTTCATGAATACCTACGGTATGTACTTGAATTACACATATTTCTGGCTCTCGATTATAATTAAGATTTCTCACGAATATTCCAGCTTTCCTCTTCATAACCATGGCCATCCTAATGCTGATCTTTATGATCTGCGCAACGCGAACTAACATTGTATACACGCTCATATTTTTGTCGCTGCTTCTGGTATTCGTACTATTGACATCGTCCTACTGGAAGCTAGCTAACGGGAACATCACTGTTGGTGATCGATGCGTTAAAGTAAGCAGTTTGCCTCTGTGCTTGCAATCCAATCCGAAAAATAAGTTCTGATACGTATATACTTCCTGCCTTTGCAGGGAGCTGGAGCTTCACTATTTGTGGCCAGTCTACTTGGCTTCTATCTGCTGATTGCTCAGCTTTTTGAGGCTTTGGAATTCCCATTGCACCTGCCTGTTGGCGACCTTGGGGTAATATGGACTCATAACCAACACGAGTAAATGTTTGTTTCCAATAATTGTCAGATTATCCTCTAACTTCATTCAAGGAGCCGCCACGATGCCACCGGTGTAGACTCTGTTTGTATCGGAGACGAAAGTGTTTGAGAAGGGGGTTTCAATTGATCGACCATTCGAATCCCCTTTTTCTCCCCCTCTATTATGCGAGTTATAGAAGCAATGACCTTCTATCGCGATCCCTCAGGGCATGCACGATTGGGGCTAATGTATCTCAACATTCGAATGTCTTGTTAGTTGTAGGTTTGTCTTAAGTGTTCATCATTGAATAAGAACGCTGTCTGGGACTGGTGATATAAGAAAATAATAAGCGTATCTTATCAAGCTTAACGTCTGAAAGCATTTGTACGTAGATAACCAAAGAAAGACCAGAAAACCCCCCGTGGGGGCGCTTGGCCTTACCCCGCTCTTCCCCGCAAAGTCTTCCCCCTGCATGCATTTATGCGTCTGGCATATATATATATATATATATATATCACTATATTGCTGTCCACCCTTTGTTCCACAAAGTATCTGCAGAGACATCGTTTATGTACCATCATGGAGCCAGTCCGACACCAGCTTCACAGTTGTGACCCGTGCCGCAAAGGCAAAAGGCGCTGTAATGCCCCAGTATGTGTGTAGACGTCCATACCTCAAGCTGTGATTCTCCTCCTGCCCAATGCCTGAAAACCTACTGACCTGTCCAGAAAAACCGAAAGGATACCGACTTTAGTGCGTGCTATAACTGCAAGCGATGGAAGAAGGAGTGTACGTTCAATTGGCTCTCTGCAAAGGATGGCGGACAGTGGAAGGCCAAGGCTGATCCGTCTATCGTGAAATCGGACCATGTCATTCTAAATGACCAGCCTGACTCTTCGCAATGGGATTCTGTTCCTTCCAATGACATAGACTTCGTTTTCGAATCTTCCTCGCACCCACAGGGAGCATTTGCTGGCGGATCAAACTCAAGTGTTGATCAGTCTGACTTTATCTCTAGAACTATGGATATTCCACTCGACTGGCAAAACAGCACTGCAAGTCAACAATCCGAAGAGGCTTTCAGGGGACTTGAATTCTTCGTCGGCTCTTCTGTGAATTCATTCGACTCTAGTGAGCAGACAGAAGGGGAGAATAGTTATTCCTATTCCTCTCCTCCTCCTCCTTCGTTCTTCTCCCAGGAAGATAGGCAGATTGGTCTGAGATATTCGTCAGCATCTCGCTCTAACGAGCAACAAACAATTCCATCCAATTTCTGCATTGCCTCTGAAAACATAGCCAACCAATGTGCCCGTTCCACAATGACACGCAACTTAATCCGCATATATCACGATAGCATGGAAAACGCCTTGTCATGTTGGCTGACTGAACACAACTGCCCCTACAGCGACTTTATTAGCCGCGTCCTACCAAACGACGAGCGACAAGAAGAATGGGGTCCTAATTGGTCCAATAGAATGTGCATTCGTGTTTGCCGACTAGATCGGGTCTCTTCATCCCTACGTGGTCGGCCATTGACTGCACAAGAAGACAAAACTGCGGCTCAAGTCCTGCATCTAGCAATCATGGCATTCGCCTCACAGTGGACCCAACACGCGCAAAAGGGCACAGGGCTATCCATTCCAGAGTCAATCGAGCATGACGAGCGAGCAATCCGAGATTACGTCTGGAACGAAGCACGCCACCGCTTGGAACACTCAACCAGGATCCCTTCCTTCCGTATCATCTTTGCTAATATCATCTTCTCGTTGACTCAAAGTCCACTAGATATTGGGCAAGATAACGGGCTAGACCAACTGTTGGAAAATGACAGTGCCCCAATGTTTTTGGAGACTGCAAATCGCCAGCTTTTCACTTTTCGCTGTAAATTTACGAGATATGCACGGGGAGCTGCCCCAAGGGTAAATGAGCCTCGGACAGCAGCATCAATATTTATTGATGAGTCGGAAAGGCTAAATCGTCTGCAAGCCGATCCAATTATCAATAACCACGAACACCGCGGTACATTAGGCCTTTTGTTCTGGCTGGGTGTCATGTTTGATACGTTGAGTGCGGCCATGTATCAGCGGCCGTTGGTGGTGTCAGATGAAGATAGCCAAATTGTATCAGGAACGCCTGCAATTCTGGATTCTGATCAGCTTAGCCTTACAGGAATCCTGCAAACTGAAAGCGATATAAAGAAACAAGACGTGTGGGGAGATTTCTTCCTCTATCCTGCTAAGCTTAGCGGAGTGTCGTTGCAGCTAAGATGGCCATGCTCCTACGAAGACGCAGCATCCATACTTTCCGAGGCAACACCGGTCAAAGTCTTACTTTACCGTCGGGTCACCCAGCTGCAAACCCTAATATATAGAGGAGCAAGCTGCGATGTCCTTGAAGAAGTCATCCATAAGACGCTAATTGTATATCAGCATTGGAACTCGACCTATCGAAGATTCATGCTCGACTGCATTGAGAACCACGACTTGCTACCTTCTCGGATCCAGTCGTGGTATGTCATTCTCGACGGCCATTGGCATCTTGCCACGATGCTTCTGGCAGACACGATCGAGAGTATTGATAACGGAAGACTTGGCTCTGAGAGTTCGCGCGTGGCCCGCCAGGCCGCTGAATATGTCCCAACGCTGAGAACAGAGAATGCGTTTATGGTTAGCAAACTTGCTCGCGCTTCGCTGCATGGGCAGAACCCGTCTATGCACCTCCATTTCCACGATTCGCTCAACGAAGTCGCGTTCCTGGTTGAGCCCTGGACTGTTGTTTTGATTCATTCGTTTGCTAAGGCGGCGTATATTCTTCTGAACAGCTTGGATGATATTCCTAGCAGGATGCAAGTTAGTTCCTTCCGGCAGGCTTGTGAGTCGTGTATTTGCGCACTTCAATATCTCGGGAGGAAGTCCGACATGGCTTTTATGGTGGCTCGAAATTTGTCAATCTTATTGGACCTCAAACTTGCTCAGATGGTATAAGAAGAACAGATAATGCACCAATTGTGTGTATACGAAATTTGTTTCCAACTTTCTGCCACTTTTGACTATTCTACCAGCACACAATGGTTCTTTTGTATGACTTTTGTAAGATATTCATGGAATTCATATACTATTGAGCGCGGCTTGAGCAATTTGACTTCCATGATAGCTATATCTATTAGAGCTGGACATGTGTCACGGACCTCGATCCACTCTTGTCAATGGCTGTGTCGAAGAACGTCACGGTTGGTCGAACCATACAGAGGTTCATGAAGGTTGTCGAAAGCATAGGGTGCTGAATATACTCTAACTAGGGTTGTCTTACGACTGCAGATGGAAGAAGTCCCTGAAAGTATCGTAATACTTTAAGTAGGTTTGCCTTGCTGGCCCTCTCAGTGCATAACCAAGTAACTTAGATTAAAGAACTATGAAGAGCGTAACGAGATACATGACATTGAGCGTGCTTATATAGGTGATGGTCCCTACCTTCCTCCTACCCTTCCTGATGGCATATCGAAGGTATACCCTATAGCTGTCCTTCACGGTCATATACCCGTTTCCCACCCACTATCTGGTATATCGGGTGGTAGTTGTACAGCCACATGCTTCTTATCTTAAGTCAGCCGTAGGCCCGTGTGCCTAGTTACTACCTATATATAGGTATATAGAAACGACTGGCTGTGGTGATAGCTGCTTTAGTTGAACGCCTTCCTTCATATGTGCTAGTTCCTGCCTAGCTTCATGCAATTAGTCTCGCAACATGTGGGAACCTTCGCATCTGAGTGCGCTGTAGACATTTGCGGGTACACCTGTGGTTAGCGCAGGCCGCGGGCAAGGGACTGAGATGACCGACAACGAGGTGGCTGGCACCTGGGTGCAATATACTCACCACAGTTCTGGGGAACCTGAGTCCTGAATGAAGCTGGGTCTCCGCAACTCGGCCTGGCATGAACCTGAAGCCACCCACTTATGCTTCCCCATCTGGGTGTAACAAATTATCGGGCTACGCAGTTGTGCAGGGTGTGCAGTAGTACGGAATATACAATTGAGACACAAATTTGTACTGGTTAAATTACGGTAATATGTGGGTGCACAGACCGCGGTCAATATCGGAACAGCACGACCAGTAGATGTCTACCCGGGCTGATTGGATACAGAAGTGGAAGCCATATGGTGTTACACTGAGGGGCTGTACTTAGTATGAGAGCTGAGTATCTGCGTTCAGCTCGAAATCACATGACTTTTTTACTCTATATATCACCCTCCCACCCCATCCCCCCAAGCGAAGCAAGGGTTGACAGCTTGTTATAACATACGGAAGGCTTAGAGGACAAGTTCGATATCACTGAGCTTTCTTACTTACATCGTATAACTGAAATACTCCTATTGCCATCATGTCAACTTCCACGGTTTATGAACAGATTGAGAGACTGAGTGAAGATTTACAGGGATTATCCGCAGCAGCTCAGCAAAATGAAGACAATCGCAGAAAATTGCAGGCTGTGTTGATGAAGGCCACTGCGTCTCTAGAAGATCCCGTGGAGTCAGTGTGGAAATTAATCATGTCGGTGAGTCGTTTTGAAACGCGAAATACTTGTGCTTCGAAGAATGTACTCTAGCTTGTGCTGACTGTACCATTGCGCCCAATTGTAGCCTCATGCACCGGCAGCATTAATGGTACTCATCCGCATGGGTGTTGTAATGGAAATTGTCAAGGCCGACAAACCTCAAACGGCCAGACAATTGTTCGAGTCCTGTGGTGGTGATGAGCTATTAATAGGTAACTTATTTTGATCAACAATGAAGAATCAACTTCGCAATTGATAGTTACAACGCTAAGCAATGACCAGTTCGAATGATGAGACCGTTGGTCGCCCTGGGGGTCTTCCAGGAGACTGACGTGCAGACATATACGTCTACAAAAATCTCAGAAGTACTAACTACTCCTCCACTGATCGGAGGATATCAGTTTATGTGAATGACACCCCTTCAGCGGGATCTGATCTCAATTAAGCTCGTGTGCAATATGCTGATGCATTGTCCATAGGTTCACTCTTGCCACTCGTTCACTTGCTACTATGCCAGAGTATCTGGAGGCCACAGGGTTCAAGAATGTTGAAGGCCCGCCAGGTCCTTTTCAGCACTCCCGCAATACGGCTGATGGCATGTTTCCCTGGCTCATGAAGAACCCGGCCATGATGACTAATTTCAATGCATTCATGGCCGGATCCCTCGAAACACGCCAGGATTGGTTCAGTACATTTCCTGTTGATGAAATCATTCTCAAGGACGTTATCAGAGATGATCCAGAAGCAGTCCTATTAGTTGACATAGGGGGAGGCGAAGGCCATGATATTCAAGCATTCCACGACGCCTTTCCTACTGCTCCTGGCAAGCTAGTTTTGCAAGATCTTCCTCTCGTGATTGACAATA
Organism: Eurotiales sp. R13A2; assembly: GCA_023625935.1. Classification (NCBI taxonomy): domain Eukaryota; kingdom Fungi; phylum Ascomycota; class Eurotiomycetes; order Eurotiales; species Eurotiales sp. R13A2. The sequence goes on along the minus strand of JAMAFV010000005.1, from coordinate 2,062,788 downwards.
TCAAGGAGAACAAGTTGAGTCATGCAATCATGCAACAAAAACATGACTTCTTCCAGGAACAGCCACAGAAAGGAGCGAGGGCGTACTATCTTCGTTATATTTTCCATGACTGGCCAGACAAGGATTGTTTGGTGATCCTGAAGCAGATCGTTGCCGCCATGAAGCCAGGCTATAGCAAGCTACTCATCTTTGAATGGGTATTGCCGGCTAAGAATGCCCCGTTGTACCCTTCGCTGCTGGACGTCAACATGATGGCACTCCTGAATGGGATGGAGCGTACGGAAGAGCAGTGGAAGACGTTGCTCAGCCAAGCAGGACTTGAAGTCGCGAATTTCTGGAGCGCAGGACCAGGATCAGAAGGTCTGATTGAGGCAGTGCTGCGGGGCTAGATTTGTATTAGTTAATATCAGCTAAATCGGAGGTTGACCTTACGAAGCGAAGCAAATATACATATCAAAGAAACACGATACCATAATCTCAGCGTACGTAGGCTACACTGCACTAGCAAAGATAGTCGCAAGGCGAATTCAGACTAGCCAACTTACCTTACCATTGACTTAATGGGCTTGTTCCCGACCATCCAGCGTCTGACCTGTTTCCATCATTTTCCATAGAGACAAAGTCACTCGGTGATTTTTGTTGAGGGACAGGATAGTACAAGCACTACTCAGGTTAGCTCTGAAGATCGCACTACAAATAGAGTATGTACCAGATACAATGTCTATAAAGATTCAAAGCTCGTCTTGTCTGCATAAAATGTCTTGATTTAATTAATTTGAAATCAGATACTAAGAAAAACATCAGCATCAGCTATAATACTTAGCTTGTACACTTTTTTTAGGAGTATATAATAATAGTTTTACTTTTGTTATTGTTGTTTTTGCTGTTTAAAAGTTGATTTCTGAAAAGCACTCTCTAATTATAGTTTATTATCTACTATCTGTAGTAATTGAATAGTTTCATGTATCTAGATGGGCCTAAAGGCGCCCACTGAACTTCGCGTTCCTGGTCTGATCAGTTAACTAGCAATTCATACTCACAGTGACGGACGATAAGCGCCCAGCTAATCCTCGCAGCCCATAGGAATGCCTCAGGGCAATTTAACCTGTTTAGTTGAGGCGGGCCGATCAAACTAGTGCTCTGATAAAAGTCTACTTGATATTAGGCTTATTAGCTCCTGCACTCACTCATATTGCTTCCTGGACTGGTGTCTTCGTTCCAAAAATATGTTCGGACATTTTACTAAAACTTGATGGTGTTGCGCAAGGTTCCCATTTTTCCAATGCGCACACAGACATCACCCCCATCCTCGAGGAAGCCTTGTGGCTTCATAAACAGGCCCACACTACCTGGAGTACCAGGTATAATGAGGGAGTCTTTCTGCAATATTTGACCTGGGCTACAGAGGCAACGAGGAGCCACACCTCAAAGTAAAGATCGAGGTGTTGCCACTCTGGCGAATTTCACCGTTCATAACTGTTATGGTCTTAGCTGCTTTAACTAAGCACCTTTTTCAATAGTTTTAGTTTCTGCCTAGTATCATGAAGGTTGTTTTGTAACAGCTGAGCACCTTTCTTCATATACATTAGTGTCTGCCTAGCCTCATTCGGTTGGTCTTGTAACAATCTGCCCACATGGTCGATCAAGATAAGAATCCGGCAACACCTACTATCGTAGAAGTGCCATGGATGGTCATTAAGAATTTATAATTTAGCTATGACTTCAGTGATAATAAAATGAAGATGCAACAGATAATTAGATTAATCTGACCTGTAGGTGAACCATTCTGAGCAAGGTATCTGCCACCTCTCTCTCCCGTTCTGACGAGATAGGCGAGAGAAGAATGAATCTTAATGGCCACAGCCGGAATATATCCCAAATACCAACTCTATAGGGGAGATATTTGCTCGATCCACGAGAAGACCCTTGAAGATCATGATACTGGATCGTTGAAGTTAGCATGACCAAAACCTTGTCTGCAAGGGCGTGGAATTCCTTCACACAGTGTTTCTGGGCATCGAGAATTTCCTCCTGTTGTTGCATTCTACAGGTAGATGCGCGGTACGCAAATCCCAGAAGCATATGCACCAACGAGGATACTTGAAGCCGGAAAGCACTTTGGTATCCATAGAGCCCTGCATCTCGAATGGAACCAGATAACATCACCGCAGTCTGCGGAGAGTCAATCACCAAATCTCTTATATGCTTGTCTTGGGATAGAGGGGTTGTTTCGGTCTCCAAATTTTCCATGTGGTGTAATATGGACGGGTATATGGAAAGAATTGAGTCATTGTTTCTTGTCTCGATTAAATCTTGGATCACAATGCAAAGCCGACTGCAGTGGTAGGCGAAGATAGCTGTACGAACTACACTCAATTCGAAACGCTCACAATGTTTGTAGAAATGACGTCTCCAGGAGACAAACTCCCAGGAATAATCTAGACGCGAGATAAGTGCCTGGTTCTGCTATTGAAGTTTGGTTTTAGGTGTATGCCGGGACAATCAGCTATAAAGCAAATAAAGATTTGAACCTACTACAGTATTAAAGACGGCTGAAAATAAGGACCGATTCTCTGATGTTATAAACGTTTTTTCTTGTCTCTGATCGCGCAGCACTATCATCCCTTGAGTGTGGATACGCCATACCGGAGACTCGACAACAAGGCTGAAGTCAGGATTGGCAAGAAGCTGCAAGGCACTTTGTTAGTTTAGTGCGCGGTGGGTGGATTGAAAGAAATACCTCGTAGATGCTCAACAAGAAAACGCCTACTAAGATCTCATTTCCTGTATCGCTGAGGATGCCGGAGGTCTCTTTTAATGGCGGCGATCGCCATTCTGTAGGCGTAGGCTTGCCGAGACCTTGCGGATGGGGAGTTCGTCATGTTGGCGATATAGACTCGTCCGATCGCGTTGCATACTTCGTACAGGGCAGAACCCTTGTCTGTCGTGGAGACCACACGTGGGATAGCATGAAAGATGGTGTTATGGTTGCCGTTGACATCATCGCATGAGAGCTTATTCTGGACCAAGGCCATCAAATGATCATCCCATGACTCGGCAATGGAGTATTGGTGCGCCAAATTTGTCTGGACAAAGTTATGTATGAGTTACATGCCAACTTTTTGGGCTCTGGTGCAGAACTGGAGACCGGCACCTGAGACTACCCACGACTGGTTGTCCGCAGGATTGTGCGGGCCATTTCTCAGGACCCTTTTTACTTTGCCAGAGCTACCACGGCCTGGATTTTGGTTCTTGGATGCATCCAGATCTTTCCCTCTTTTCGACGGTAACGAGGACACGGTCTCGATACAAAACCGGAGGTCGACCTCATCCCGATACCTGGGACATGGAAGCTCTTTCCGTTGGCACTGGCCACATTCTAGACGTCCGAGATCGCATTATAAGGTTCATTAACTATGCTTCCTAGTAGTTCTTTTACACAGGACTCTTGCACCTTAATTCGTCGTTGTCGACAGCAGTGACAGCCACGGCTGGGTTTGCCCGTGTTTGGCATCTTTGTGATGAGATTTCAACTCGGTCTATCTCCAGGTAGAAATCGATTCGGATTCAGTTTGTATCGTACTTGTAGCGGCTCAGATGCTTGGACTGAGCTAGTCGAATTTAGGAATATCATTCGGCTTGACGCTAGCAACAAACCACAGACTCAGCTCTAGTCACAGTTGGTGTCCAATTGTCAAATAACTCCAACCTGAAATCGGTCCGTCCGAGGAAAGCTGAATGCTGCAATTGTAAGGAGTGATTCCGTCGCGAGATCCAGTAGTGTGAAATAACTTGCCGCCTGACGCACGTTTCCACACGTTCAGACAGGGCGCTATTTCTCCTACATCGTTGGGGGCGGCTGAGAAGCGCGGGTCTCGGCTGCGTCAATGTGGCAGATAATTAGACGAGGATCAACTTCAGTAGGAGCGCCGTGCCAGTATTATCAAATGTCTATAAAAAGAGTGTGATTCAGTACGGTCCGCAATGGATCCATTTTACGAAATAAATCAAATGCGGAAAGTCACAAGGCCACGAACCTGTATTATCGGTGTCTAAGCCCCTCGGGTCTGACCGTTCATGGTACTCCGCTCGACGAAAGTAGCGAATTCATGGCAATCTAGTTTCTGGAACGCCGAAGTGCGCAACTAAGTGTTTTGTCGGTATGAGATCATAAAAGACGCAAGTCGGCGTTGCATTTTCATGCATGTTGCTAGTAGAGTATCATATGGAGCCCTGAACGGGTCAGTCTTTTCAGAACTCAGTATGGCTCACGTCACTTTCCGGGGGCCCTCGTCCCATTTCAGGCTATGGTAACTCAAATCGTGACTTTCTGTATTGCAGTCATGCTGTAGTGCAATCGGTGCAAGTCTAGCTTTCATCAAATAATCCTCTGACAGCGTATACTGGTCACGGTTTGTAACAGGGGCGCGTATTATGGTTTTACAAGACAGAGGATCTGCAGAAATTATGAATCCAGAGTACTTTGATCCAGATCTTGACTTTTAGACCCATGCTATCCGGGAAAGAAAAGGGGTCTGAGTATGTAAAGTATTACACCCTCTTAGAACCATTCCAGAAACAGCTCGGAACCATCTCGGAACCATCTCGGAACCATCTCGGAACCATCGGAAGATGACGCTGCGCCGTCCAGCGGGCCGATCGAACCATGTATGCTCTGATAAAAATCTACTTGATATTGATAGGCTCCTGCACTCACTCATATTGCTTCCTGGTTCCTGAGGGTGGCTCATAGCTGTGGGCCTCTCCTGGACTGGTGCGTGTTCTAGAAGGCAAGGCAGAAGCGTTTCTTATGTTACTATTTATACAACAAAATCACATTATTTTAGATTAATTTATGACAGCAGCAGCAGCTACATCATGATTATCAAAAATCAGTGGCAGCGATTTCTTAGACTGATCAATCAATGAGGTGCTGCTACTAACACATGTGGTTGCTTACTCAATAGATTTAAGCCAGGTGTCATAGTCTTCAGAAGCTACCTGGCCTGTCAGCATTCCTCTGGATCTAATCCAGTAACGCAAGCCTTGTGCTCCCTCTACTTTTGCTCTTTCTTTTTCTCTTCTTCTCTCTTCGTGCCCTCCTTATTCTCATTCCTGTTTTCGCAAGAAAAATTGATCAAAGAGGGAAGAAAGAGATAAAAGGTGGGTGCCAGGTGCCTTGCCTTGCAACTACTGGCCGTGTACAAAGTCATCTACAAAGCCATACAAAAAAGTACCTCTAGACTCAATACGTCAATTCGACAATAAAATCAAATTTGACAATTTGAACTCTGTGTTTGGGCACTCTTCCTCGGAAATGGCTCCAATTTTGTCATCGAAAAGATATTCTGACGATACCACTGTCACAGGTCTATTCAATGTTGTGGTATGCAGGCTTCAACAAGATGTATGTCTAGGCTGATGAATTGCTAATATAGTAGAGGATAGAGGAAGGTGAGACCTTTAAAGGGCCAACAAAACAAAAATTTGCCAAACCAGGGTGAATATCCTGCTCGACAGATGCGTGCTTCCCCGAAGTCTATTTCGCTGGAATGTGACATTTATTCTGGACGTCATCGTGCTGGTAGTGATTATGCTGGCTACGAGTCCATTTCGACTAGCATAAAGCCTCATCGATATCAGCAACAACAATTATCGCCCCCAGAAGCAGCAGCACCAAGGGAGCAGTCTAGTGTACGCAAGGGAGAGGACGGCTCTGACCCATTAGCGGTTGAAAGCTATTTCCTCAATTGCTCCTCTCGAGAACATCATGATCGGCATGATACAGATCACCACGACCTCCATGATCATCCAGAAATATACTATCATCACTTAAGACTCCCAGAGAAGTACACTACTGCATCGCAGAGAGCGTACTACAAATCCCTGAAATACCCATTACATACGACCGCGCAGAGCTCCGTCTTTATGATTGAATGCACCCCTAAAACACTTGCCCTGGTCTCGGTTTCGCTATTGATTGTCGCGGTGATGCTTGTGGGATTCGTTAACTATTTAAATGGAGTTATAACATCCATATCGTTATCATCTCCGGATGAAGAAGACGAGAAAAGCTCATTGAGTCGGCGACGATTGTTAAGGCAAGTAAAACATTCTAGGCAATATGAAACGATTGATGATTCGCCTGCGGTAGATGATGAAAAGCCGTCAGCAGAGATACATTTGTGATTAAAAGCCTGTCATGTGTTATAACTTGGCTTTAACTTTTTCTTTCAATCTGTATCTCATTCTCTTTCATTTTCATTTCGTGCTGAATTTATAATGTCCTGATTGTCCATATACTGGGGGCTGTATGAGTACTCTCAGCGTGTATAGACTATAGAATGAATATAGAATAAATAAAACTACAGTATACTTCGTAACTGTTTCATATGTTTTGTAATTCTTAGTATAATAAGTTAATTTAACGAAAATAAAATTATTTAATTAACAATTAAATTTAATATCTACTACTTACAGATATCAGTTTGGCGGATTCGGGAAGCCAGGACGTGGGATCCTCCGGGCTGATGTTTTTCACAAGTTTGCTTGTGAATGCGCCGGAAGATAGGTCTGGATATGAGAAATTCGCAGTCTTCCCTGGGTGTAGTCTCCCCAACGGGCCCTTCAAGAAACAAGAAACAAAAATCCAATATCCCTCCCCGGAAAGCACCTTATCCGACAAAGTCGGAATACCCCTTCCGTGTTACGCATGATGGGGTATAGTCTTTAGAGGATTCACTCAATTACTCCGTACCGGCTGATGTCGATACTCCTAGGCCCGTTTCCTCTGAGAAAACACGTGAAGCTCCAACAGAGCTAGCGGCCGCTCAAGTGCTCAGGTTATATTTACATATTTGGGAATGAAGTGTGGTGTTGCAAGAGGATTCGCCTTTATGACTCTACAATCTTTTTACTACTACTATATATACATAAATCCTCATTCATTTGTCATATGGTGGTTTGCACCAGAGGTTGGGACTCGTGCAGGTTGTGGTTGCAGTGGGTTTCGAACACTGTGAGCCATTCAGTAGCATGTGACCGCTATTGAACCTGGCTTATGCGAATAAGTTGTTATTTGCAGTATAATCTAAGGACGATTTTCAGCTACAGGCAGAAAGCCTTTAGGCACTACTTCCAATTTTTCTACGAGGAAACTTTCTGTACCTATGGCCAGACAGGGTTGGTAATTCATGCTAGAGAACGGCAATATCGTGCTCAGCTATGTATATTGGAAGGGGGATGGCTCGCTGGCAGTCTGGCATAGCAGACGGGTCGATATAACACAGTCAACCACACCCCGGCAATGTAAGTGCTATTGAACAGAGTCCGATACTAAAGTGTGGATCGTATGGACCCCATACTTTCTCATTAATGGAGAATTTGGCGAAGGACTGTGACTGTGGTCATATCGGGAGGTTGTAACGTGCTGAATCCCTATGTCAGGGAAAAATTGTATATCTTCAAAGGCACTTGAGACTCCCCTTAGCAACTAATGCACTGCTGTCACTGGATCTTTATACGCAGGAGAGAAGCAGCAATTGTACGGAATTAGAAATGTTCGTCCCAAAAATACGTTTGGACATCTTACTGGAACTTGATTGTGTTGCGCAAGATTCCCATTTTTCAAATGCGCACACAGACCTCGTCCCTATTCTTGAGGAAGCCTTGTAGCTTCATGAAAATTCACCGTTCACAACTGTCTCTAGGGAAAGATCCGTTACGTCACCAATGACCGCGGAACTGACCAGACGCGGACCTACGAGTGCGTAATCGTCGAAAGACTTGCTAAATGTCCACCAAGATACCTACAGGGCCCGCCTTCCTGGTCTCTCGCTGCCAGTCGCGCGCCAATATGTCGTTGCCTACAGTGTAGCTGGCCACGTAGTCCAGTGCCTCCAAGACCAATAACAATAACGAGTCATGCTTCGTAGTCACACTGGCTTTGGGCAATCTGCAGAACAAGGTCGCCATTATTGTGATCGGCTACGGCGGGCGAGGGCTTGGTGGAGACTGCCGGAGAGGTCGGTAGGGCTCGACCAGTCTCGAGAACTAGATGGTTGTCGTATCAGTGAATAACCTCTTCGCGCTTCAATTAAAGGGGTGATGAGCCCTCGTACTGTGGGACTCGTAGTTCAAGCCAGTGCAGCGAATGATTGTCACGTTCTCCGGTGCCAAATGGCCACGCTTTCGTCTGAATGGGTCACTTCCTTCTAAAAACTTCACCCCGAGGTTTTCACTCTGTGCGAGGGCCTCAAGATCTGTTTCATCCTTGCAGATGCGTTCATCGAATTTTGTGGGACCACCTTCGATGGAGCGATATCGAACAAGGCTGGCTCAGGGATAGGACAGACTGTTGTTTCGAAGAATAACAGGTCAAGAGATGGGGAGATTGAGATATTGGGAGTTATTGTTTTTTCACAAGATGACTTACCCATTTACTTCGAATCCATGTTGTTGAGGCCGAGAGAACCACACTATCCAGGGCAATAATGTCCCCGGCGTGGGAATCACAACACATGCTTGGCGCTGCTACGCCCACGAATGACACATCTGGACATGCTCCGTAAAGGTATGACGAAGGACTGAAATTGTTAACGCGCCTTCTTGGGCATAAAATAAGATGACACTATGTCGGATGCTCCCTTAGTTCGTGTTCCCTGTTAGAGTCCATCATTTTGTTCAATCTCTGTTCACCATGACCGCATCATCTATCTGCTACCCGTGTCCGTCTGCTCAAATCTGCCTTTGTAGTCTACTATCATGCTGATCTAGGCAAGGCCAAGCAATTCTGACTTGACTTTGGTTTGACCGTGGCCTTGGAGGCTCCCGCCCCGGTGAAGGGATCTTCTTCGAAGTTACGGCACTGAGCGGAACGTATACATTGCGCGTCAGGGAGACCCCTCCGACTGATTTCTTGAATCCCGCTATGAGTTGTAGACAGCGCACAAGGACTTCGGGGCTAGTGCTATCACTCCCCTCGAAGGGCCAGCTGGTGGGGAGCAAGTGACGCTGGCCGACCCCATGGGCTACTTTGTGCGCCTGATCCACGCATGGCAGGAGAAGGCCAAGCAGCCTATAAAACTAGAGCAGCTGGTGATTAATTTTGAAGATGAGCTGTCGCGCAAGGGCCGGTTCCAGTGACACGCCAGCTACGTACTTGTTCCCTCAACTACAATGCTAACAATGATCTGATAGCACGTTCTCGGCAGTCAAGTGTTTGATTACTGGTTTGATTCTAGCGGCTTTTTCCTGGTAAGAGCCTTTCTAACCCACTTAAAGTGCAAGTGAATGGTCTCTAAACACTATGCACATAGGAACATTATGCCGACGGTGATCTCGTAAATCGCGATACGCCTGTTTCTCACGTCCCAGCTGGATCTGAGGCCCTCTCTATTTGGGGACCACCAGTTCCAGCCGTGTTCTGAAAACACCATGGTGACTATAGGGGGACGTAAGACCACCAGCGGACAGAAATTTGTTGATGATGTCGAGTCATGATAGAGGCTGACGCTTTTTTGGTAGAATTGGAATAAATGAATCAATGAATGTTATTGTTTTGAATGGGCCTAGTGAGCAACATGACCTCCCGCTCACATCCTGAACCCTTACTTATATATGGAAGGGTGCTCTGAATTCAGTTTTTTTCCAAACCATCTAAACGAGAACTTAACTTTGAACACCTGAGTATTTCAGCTATCTCAATCAAATAAAATCGAAAGTGTCACTGGAGGATGATCATTACAAAGTTAGATTACGGGGACAAAGTTTTCGAGTTTTATTTTCTTAAGTTGGTAAACATATCCTTACTACACTTTTTATAGTAAAAGAACAGCTTAGTACTTTTTTGACATCGAAAAGTAGTTTTTCTCCCTGCCACTCAAGCTGAACGCCATGGTGATGATAATGAAATCTTAAAAATTATGCGTCGAGAGTAGGCTACGAACAGACCTTGCGATTTGGATCAACGAAGAAGTGATCTAGCATGGTCTTTTGCTCTAGATTCTATCGTTTAAATAATACAACGGTGAGGACAAGGAAATCACTAATACTAATACCACAAGCATAAACCCACGTCTCCTAACTGTCTCACACATCACTTTAGGTCATATATACGGGCCGTCCCTCCGTCCTCTTCTTCCACTCCTACAACGGTTGGTTCGGTTGCTTCACACAGGTCACAATGGTGTGCGCCTCCGGTTATGTAAGAGCTCCTGCCCGCTGGGAGTGACTCTTTGGTCCGAGAGAGCGTTAATAAATATATGACACGTTTTTCGTATACATTAATTTAGCTATAATTTATCTATAATAGTGTTGATATTCCAGGGGCGGGGCGGAAAAGACCATTTAGTATGGGATCTGCAAGTGCGCAGTTTACTCGGGGAAATACGCTACACTGGAGATGGCTTACAATCTAAAGAGACTGTAGGGATACTCTTAGAGCTTAGATTTATAATCACGCTGCTGCCTAGCCCCACATCATACTTTCTTGTGTCCAAATAAAACACAGTGACTCATACGAACAACCTAACTAGTGAACTTAAATACAAAAGCTATACAAGATATGAGAGAATAAGAATACTAAACTTATATATCATCCTGTTGCAATATAGTCAACAACATATCATTGTGAATTATATCTCCGTTCAATATAATTTTTCCGATTTTAAAAATGCCATCTGCTCTTATTTTCGGTGGCTCTGGCAAAGTAGCCAAATTCATTACGAAAACCCTGGCGACGCAACATTACAAAGTATAATCTGTCATTAGACGGGAAGAACATTCCCATGAGCTTCGCCAACTAGGTGCGATACCTGTTATTCAATCGCTGGAAGACTCAACAGTAGCCCAACTCGCCGAGACCATTAAATCCGCTGCCCCAGATGTAATCATTTTCGCAGCAGGAGCGGGCAAGCGAGCCTTTGAAGAGCCAAACCTCAGCATCCTTGTGGATCGTGATGGTGCCATCAGGGTCTTTGATGCAGTGGCTGAAGCCAACTGTACCAAGCGTCTAATTCTCCTCTCGACGATCGATGCTAGAAATCGCAACAAGCCGACGCCAACCTGGTACAGTGAAGAGGACCAGAAAAGCAGCGATGAGCTATGGGGTATGATACCAACATATATGACTGCTAAATTTGAGGCAGACAAAGACTTGGTGGAACAGAACACGAGACGGGCCTTGGATTATACCATAGTTCGACCTACGTGGTATGGTGAAGATGTGCGAGCTGGAAAAATTAATGCGGGAAAGACGGGATTCTCGACGAGAGTGAGCAGAGAAGACGTGGCTGATGTTATTGTGGCATGTGTAGAGAATCCTGCTACCATTGGGTGTGTGTTCGAGGTGACGGGGGGCGATATCCCGATTAAGGAAGCAGTGAAGCATATCGCCGAGGAGAGGGTCAATCCTTTTGAAGAAATGTATCGATAGATTTCGCTCATATGGTTGGTTTCTCATGATAGCAAAGATTCCAATAACAACGAGAGCTAATCATTTGTATTCCATGAGCTGCTCCTAGGTAGCCTTTGTACAACTTTGCCTAATCGTCGAAAGCTAAGATATCTCAGAAATAGTTCTGACTAATGATATTTGATCTAACTATCAGACTCAAGACTACTTTGACATATTTCAATAACAGGAACTTCGGGAATTCGGTACTGTTCAAGACTCTGGCTTTGCGAGTTCTAATCGCAAAGTCTAATAATACGAGGGAAGAAGACTCGATTCGAATGACAATCACTACCACTCGTAAGATTGCTAATCGTTGACCTCTGTCACTTACATGTAAAACTCAAAGATCTGGGCAGTCGTAATCCATGGCCAGGCTTCCTAAGCTCCAAGTGAGTCATTGTGAGGGAAATATTAGAGAATTCTAATTATAATAAATTATTAAAGATAGGATTTATCACATGTACAACGTACATAAAAGAAGTATATATATAAAATAAAGGCCTTAAATCAGGTGCAAGCACTTACAAAAGCATCGCCATCATCACAGCCACCAAGGACACCGCTCCTGAAAGCAAAGTCACGCGCTCAGCAGGTGCGGCGCCAGTATACAGGGCACCAGCAGCACTGGTCGTCGTGCTCGCGGCAGTGGATGTGCTCTTGATGATGGCTGAGGAAGAGACACTGCTGCTAGGGACGATCGAGGAGGAGGCGGCGGCACCAGAGCCAGAGCCAGAGGTAGATCCTGAGCCTGAGCCTGAGCCTGAGCCTGAGCCTGAGCCTGAGCCTGAGCCTGAGCCTGAGCCTGAGCCTGAGCCTGAGCCTGAGCCTGAGCCTGAGCCTGAG